>JAQZBX010021401.1:0-32311 GCA_029593785.1 Cabassous unicinctus
TGGCAAGAGACTTTGGTGAGAAAGCAGCCTTGAGTTAGACTATTTAGGGCCTTGTAACTGTAAGCTGTTACCCCACATAAATATCCTTTATAAAAACCGGCAGATTTTCTGGTACTTTGCATCAGCACCCCTTTGGCTGACTAATACAGGAGTCTACAAACATTATATAATTTATAAGTTTAGTTATAGACAAATTAAATTGTTTATGCCTGCAGTTTAATTTGGATCTTTTATCTAGTTACAATCAAAGAGATCAAAAAGGACTTGACAGTGTATTGGAATAGCACTAGATGTGCAATTCATTGGAGAAAATAATTAGAACAACTTCTTAAATTGAGAGACACTTAAGCGTGCTGATAGTAATTTGAGGGACAGAATGAGCTTGTTTCTGAAATTCTTTGCTTGTGCTGTACACTAAACTGCACTGGGAACATGTTACAGACACAGCCAAAGATTTTCATTGGCAAAACAGAACTCAGAGCTGTCACTAAACTCAGATGCTGTAGTGGCACAATATCAAAAATGAATTATCAGACAATGCAGTCAAAAACGGGCCTTTTCCCTTATCACATCGCAACATTTTTCCTTTAAAAAATCATTATAAAGTAACACACGTGTTTTACAAAACTTAGAAAATTGTAAAAAATAAAGAAAAACAATACATACCCCTAAACATGACATCATTAACATTTTACTTAAAATATTTCCATACTATTTCATATGTATAAATAGAAGCTCACACACACACAGTTTGGATTTTTTTTACATAATTGAAATCATGGTGAGTGCTAAGTATTTTAATGAGATTTATATTAAAGTATATTATATGTATGCAGGCAATTACACAAAACATATGTTTACATTGGGTTTGTCACATATGATCACCATCTAGATCAAGAAGATCCACAGTAAAACTTTAGAAGCCATCTCATGCTTCCTCCCAGTAAATGCCCCCCTTTCTTCTCAAAGGCAGTCAGTCTCCTAATCAACACCAAAGCTCCATCTGGCTTTGAAATGGAAGGACACAGCATGCTCTCATTCTCTACGGCATCCGCTGCTCAACACTACTTTGGTAACATCCATCCATGATGCAGAGTTTAGCAGAGATACATCATTTCCATTGCCTTCAAGATTCCCTCCTAGGAATAGCTCCAAGTATTGATCCTACCACTGTTTATGGACATCTGGGGACTTTCCAGTTTTTAGTGAATCCATAGAGAGGGGCCATGAAGATTCTTAAAGTAATTCTGGATCTGTGTGTTTGCGTGTCTGTCTCTGTGTGTGCATGTGTGTGTGGACATATGAACATCAATCTTTTGGAAATGTTGGGTTGACGCTGATATATCTACTTAGCTTTGGTGGGAATCACCTGGAGTTCTCCCAAGTTCTTGGACCAACTTATATTCTCTTCAGCGATGTTGCTCTAGTTTCCTTCAACATCTGTTGTTTACTGACTTTTTCTCATTTTCGCCATTTTGATGGATATGCTGTCTTAGCTCATTCTGGTTTTACTTTGAATTTTTGCACAACTAATGAAGTTGCACATCTCATTCTGGTTTTATTTTGATTTTTTGCACAACTAATGAAGTTGCACATTCTCACATGGTTATTTGAAATTTGGGTATCTCCTCCGCAGTGTCTTTTCAAGCCTTTTGTCCCACTTTCCCTTGGGCCATCTGTCTTCTTTGTATTGTTTTGTGGGAAGTCTTAACTACTCTGAATATATGTCCTTTATCAGATCCTGAACAATTTAAATATTTTGCAATTTTATTGCAAATTTGTAAATTTTGTTGTCTAATTGTTAGTTGCTCGTATTTATATACCATTTATTTTGATGTATTGACTTTAAGTCAAATAACATTGAAACTCAAATATTAATAAAATTTTCTCATTTTGTTAATATAATGCTTTGCATTGATTTTCAATATTTAACTACTCTTGCCCTTGAGCAACGAAGCTAAATTGGTTGTGATGGATTATCCTTTTTATATAGATTTGATTCTCAATATTAGCAGATTCCATATTTGTGAATTCATCTACCTGCTAAAATTTATTTGTACTCCCCAAATCGATGCTTGCAGCCTTTCGCAGTCATTCACAGACATGCACAGGGCGGTGAAAACTTTGTGTTGCCCGATGAGCACATTCCCAGCTGGGGTGGGTCTGCCTCCTTGTTTGAGCTCTCAAATGGTCAACAAGTGTACTTCCCGTGGTTTATTCAGCGCCATGTTCTCAAATTTGGAGGTGTTGAGTGTGTCATTTTGCTGTTTAAAATGAAGACTGTCTAGCATTGCTAAGCGTGGAAGACTGTGGTGTGCCTTACAGAGAAAATAAACGTCTTAGAGAAGCTTCATTCAGGCTCAACTTGTAGTACTGTTGGCTGCGAATTCAATATTGATGAACCAACAATGTAGATGAAGAAAAGGCATAGGTATTCAGAGTTTTTGTGGTTAAACACGGTCTTTGATTCTGGGAGATCACACAGTATCTTTCCCACGAATTCCTCAAGTTTGCTCAAGCCATCCATAGTTATGCTTCTGTTGCTGGCAATCAAAATAATTTGAACTAAGAAGACATAGTTCTAATAATCAAAGGCTCCAAAGGGCAGGCTCAAAACCAGAACCAACGAATCGGAGGTAGATTGTGGAGCAGGGCCCATCTCAACATCCCCAGTTAAGTAGAGAGCAGGTATTGTTGAGCAAATCACTAGTTATGAATAACCTGTGATACCTCGGGGTTCAGATAGTATCTGTGCCTTATCTCCATTGAACTGGGAACTCACGTGGCCAGGATAGTAAACTATCAGGATATGAATGGGTGTCAGTGCCTTCTTGAAAACTTGAAGAAGGTGTCAGAGGATGCTGAGGGGGCCAGTTTGCCACCTGGGGTTCAGCATGCTTTAAGATAAGCAGAGCGTCCTCTTTGGTATACTAGGCATTTCTTAAGTCATTATCTTGATGTGTGTAAATCATGGACCAATATATTGCTGCATAATTTATTTTACAGCTTATACACCCCTGTGGACCCTGGGTCAAAAATGTTTTCATTTATATCCCCTTATGTTTCTGTCAGCATAAATACTGGTTTGACACTTCAAAATCCATTGAAATCATCTATGCATAAATAAGAATGCATCTAGTGTTGTGTTTATCTTTCCCTAATGAAGTACAACAGTCTGAAAATTTAGCTCTTTAGAAGATTTATGGAAATGGGAAGGCTTTGTGTCCCAAACAATATTATCTTAGAGCAGATAATGCATAGAAAGATACAGTGAGCTCATCTAAAAGACATTTAACCATCTGTATTTATTTGCTAGATATAATCTTTCACGATTCAGTCCATAAACAAATTTCCAGAGAAAATAACATAATATTTTTTTAAAAGCACTGACCCATCGACTTGCAAGTTCTCAGTAATAAGCTGGCAGCACTCCCTGTTTAAGCTAAAAATAAACCCTGAGTTTATGCAAAACAGCTCAGTATAAGCGTATATTGTTTTCCAAAATGTGGTTTTGAATTAAATGTTTGGATAATACCTTTATTATCAAAGTGCTTAAAATTTTTCATCTAATAATTGACTTGCAGCAATTTTACAATATTAAAAAGTAGCTAAAATTTAAGGAGGAGATCCTGTTACTCTAATTCGAACATGAACCAGTTTAAATTTCTATTTTCTGCACTTTGCAGGCCCAGTTTCAGATAAATTATGACCTCAGTAAGGCTTGTACTTTGGCTCCCCCTTTTTCCTTTTCCAATTTTCACTTCCCATTTTTAATAATTCCAGCAAAGACACTGGCACTGGATTTAAGAACTAACCTTTGCAGAAAATCTCCATTTCAATAGAACACTATGCAATCCTAAGTAAGAGTAAAATTCCTAAGCCAAGCATCTCTAAAGGAAACAATTTAATTACGTTGACTAGTCAGTGGAGATATTGCAGAAAAGCTTTATGGAATTCCCTGCTTCCTAAGCTCGGGATTGAGAAGGAACTGCCCTGGGCTTCTTGGCAGGGGTCAGCATGCAGATGGCTGCTTGTACAAGGGCAGGGGAGCCCTTGCACCCACAGAACAGGACACCTGGACTTTTCTGAGGGGATGCTGGCTATACCCCATGGAGGTCTTTTGCAAACTAGAACAGCTCTTCTGGGCCCTTGCAAACCATCTTAAAGTCTAATGGCTAGAACTATTGGCGGAGGCACACGGTGGAGCTTCCACAGCCTTTCCTGGACACCTGTATACAATCCCCTGCTAGTTTGAACCTTTCAGTTGCAGATGATGTAGGTTTGAGTGTACCACAGTCTGGAGTAAGAAATGCTCATTAGCTTTACTAATTAATGAATCCTCATGAAAAGCATCTAGGCTCAAACTCCCATTCCAGGATATGATCAATTGTATTCATTATTGGGAATTTGAACTAAGATTGTTTACTCCAAGGGTTGGAGGGTCCTGGGAGAAATATTACGGTTCGATCCAATCTAAAGGAATGAGAGAGTCCTCTGGCCAATGTCTAGATGACTTTGTCAATGGGGTGGGAGGTGGGGATGCAGAGGGTAGTGTTTTTTGTGTTTTTTGCTTGTTTGCTTTTGTCGCCCAGTACACTTGGCAATGTCTAGACACGGTTTTTGTTGATAACAAAACCTGGGGCAGTGGAGTGCTACTGATATCTAGTTGGCAGAGTCCAGGGATGTTGCTAAATATCTGGTGAGGCACAGGTCAGTCCTCGTAACAAAAATGTATGGAGTCCCAAAAACCAATATGGTGGTGATGGAAAAATCTTGTTGTCCATCCACATAGTCTCTCCAAATGAAGAGATTCAGCTGCTGCTCCCATTTGCTCTAGAGAACAGGTATCTAAATTCCAGCTTCCTTCATTCAAAAGTAGCCTTTCCTCTGCCCATCAGACCATGTCCCCCAGAGCCTTTGATGTAACTATTTAGTCATCATCTATTTCAAGAGGTTTAAGAGCTGCCAATTTGACGTGAGTCCAAGCTCTCCACATTCCACTCTAGCCTCTTCATCTGGTTCCTGGGGAATACGTACTTAGACTCCAACAAAATGTCTTCCCCCTCCCCCCATAAATGTCCATGTGGTCCAAAAGTCTTTTTCATCTACCCAACTCAGCAAAAAAACTATTTACAAAAATCCTTGACTATGACATTAACTCCATAAAACAATTAGGAAGGAAGAATGGAAAAAAATATCAATAGTGATTTACCCTAAATTTAGTAGCATCAATGGTTCATATATACTTTTCTGTATTTTATAAATTTCCCATTACAAATAGTTTATATTCTATATATAAATTGTAATTCCTTAAAAACTAGTTCAACTAAGTAACTTTCCCTATCTAGGTGGTAGAAAGTGCTTATTTACTCTCAAACTTAGCTCATGCGGTTGCTAGTAATACTTTAATTGTTTAAATTGCAGTAATGACACGTGTATCTATGTTACAATATATTATTCTATAGGCTCCTAACTACAGTTGAATTACGTTAGCCTGGTTTTAGCAAAAGCAGCCAATGTTTCTATATGACTCTCAAAACTGCCTTCACTGGCCCTGCTGCTTGTGTAATTCACAGCTAAGCACATATTTCACCTAAACACTGCTTGTTTGTCCATGGGCTGTGTGTCTTCAATTCTATTAAATCTAAGAATTGCAGCTTTCTGGAAGAGCAGCAGAGTGACGGTGTAACTCCTCCGCTTAGTTCTCTGAAGAACCCTGTGAAACACTGATACAGCTCTTCCAAGGACATCTGAGAATCGTCACTGCCAGAGGAGCTCAAGGAGACAAGCCCCCTAAAGGTAAGGTGGGCTCCCGAAAGGCAGAGGGACATTAGGTAAGGACTAAGGGGATGTGAATGACGTGGGGCTTGTGTTTAAGAACAACTTACTGATCCTGATTCATCAGCTGTGGCAAGTGAACACAGATGTCCATGATAGCGGACATTTGGTTTTGAATATTTGAGAATTTGTGTATTGTCCTAGCGCCTTTTGTGTAAACCTAAAACAATTGTAAAAAAGTTATTAATTTAAAATATATATACTATGTGTGGATGTGGGTGTGTGTTTTAAAATCTACAGCAAACTATGCTTAAAGGGTAAAATACTGAAAACATTCTGAGTCTGGGAATTAAACAAGCAAAAGTAAGGCTGGTGTTTGTTTCATTTCATTTAACTCTTAGTAGTTTACTGTTGTTCAGTTAACCACTGGGGTGCAGCCAGCATGTTTCTTACATGAAAATAAGGGAAAAAATAGAAATTAAATACGTAAGAAAACGCCATTCTTAAAGCATCCCTTGATCTTCTGCTTCATACAAAGGAAATCAAGTCATTTTTTTTTCGTCCACGGCAGAAATAGAAAGGAGAAACATGAAACAATTCCAGTTCTAAACCAGCCTTTAGAAATCTGCCTCCAACCTCTCTGCATAAACTGTAGAAAAGCTATTTGTAGTCTCTTTATAGTCATTGGGCAAATTGGAGCAATGCTCAAGTGCTCAAGGTTTGCATGAACTCAGGTGTTCCGAGCCCTGAGCCTGTAACAAAATCATACCTGTCTATGACTCCTTCGCTAGGCACTTTCCCTACATGTGTCTCTTCTGCCCCTTTTATTTGAAGCTTTAATTAGCACTATACTCTTTAATTATATGTCCCAGAGACTAAAATCTTCGGTCTGTTCATATGCCAGTTGAGCCCTGAATCTTGCCAGGACAACTAACAAAAGGATGATGATGGACAACGCCCATCCCCAAAAAACAGAGAGTATCTACAACTCCAAATAAGACAGTTCCATCCATCTGCCCCATGGGATCTAAGACCCCTCTCAATCAGAAGCAGAGTGGGCATCACCATCCCCAAATGCTCAAGATTGAGGAATGAACACACATAAGGGGGGAATGCAACTATGGACTAAAGTAGACTTATTATTATTCTAGTGATAGAAAAACTTATATCATTGATAAAAGGCAGTGGCCACCAGAGGTTCTGAGGGGAGGGAGAGGGAAGAACAGGTGTAACATGGGGCATTTTTGGGACATTGGAATTGTTCTGCATGACATTGCAATGATGGATACAGGCCATTATACATTTTATCAAAACCTATAAAATTGTGTGGTGCAAAGTGTAAACTATAATGTGACCTATAGACCATGGTTAGCAGCAGTGCTTCAATATGTGTTCATCAATTGTAACAAATGGACCACACGAATGAAGGATGTTGTTAATGGGGGGCAGTGGGGGAGGGGAAGGAGTAGGTATGGGAATTCCCTATACTTTTGATGTAACATTTATATAATCTAAAGCATCTTTAGAAATTCAAAATAATTGTAAAAAATAATAAAGCAGATGGTGTTGGTGTTTTACTGGGAGCTGCCAGTGGAAGGGGTCATACGCTGTATTCTACAGAAATTAGCCGCGTGCACTGAGTATAGGATCGGCACTCTCCGTGTTCATGGCCGCAGCAGTCAAGTCGGGCTTTTCTTGGGAACAGACTCGGGGAGAAGAAAGCAGGGCGAGTTTTATAATCACGGTGATATCCTTTGCAAACACACTGCAGAAAGTTTCTTCTATGTATTAGTAATTGTGAAAAGCTGAGCTTGTCTCGCCATTATTGTAGGCCCAGAAACATTTGAAAATGCAGAGGGTCCATTACACAATTTTTAATAAAACACAGGCTTCATTCAATTAGTAAAACCTTGAAAATGTCAATCTTTTTTTCCATTTTCTCAAAACTGACATTTTTGGGGAAAAATACATCACTTTTCTCTTTCAAGGAGCAGTTATTACAAACACCATATTAAATGTGGAATTCTGGGAAAAAATTGAGATTTCTAATTTAAATGACTTTTCAATCATTTTTTTAGATTTTTGCTTAGATTTATGCTTATTTGATTTATAACTTAGATTTGCATTGAATGTAACTTTATATTCTTTTTTTTAAAGGATTTATTTATTTATTTACTTTTATCCATTTTTAGCCTCCCCTCCCCCATTTTTGCTGCTTCTGTGTCCATTCACTGGGCAGCTCTCTGTGTCTGTTTCCTGCCCTCTCTTCTCATCCTTCTCCTCCTGTCTTCACTGGGATTCGATCCTCGGAAGCTCCGATGTGGGAGAGAGGCGTCCTACCGCCTGCACCACCTTAGTTCCTGGTTTCTCAGTGAGTCTCATCTTGGCTCTCCCTTGTGTCGCTCTCCTGTTACGTCATCATCTTGCTACATGGCTCGTGCGGCCTGGCGGTGAACCCACTCGTGGGGCCTGGTAGCCCACCTGCCTTCTATATTTTTCTTTTTTTTAATTTTTATCAGGAGGTCCTGGGGATCGAACCCAGGTCCCTCCATATGGGAGACAGACGCCCAATCACCTGAGCCACATCCATCCCTCTGCTATATCTCTTGAGGTTGACCAAAGATACCCAGAGTTACAGTCTTTTCCCATACAGGATGGTCATATTATAAATCAGGCTTAGTTTATCACCAGCATTCCAAAAACCAGATCTAGGGAGAAAAACTAGGTCTGGGGACACATGCATGGTTTCTAATATAGCGAATGCTTAGCCTACCCTGATTATCACAAAATCAGGATAGCGAGAATATTTGCATTTATTATTTCACTATAAAATATCTGCTATAATTCATTCCTTTCACATTAAGGGTAAATATTAAAAATCATATAATATGACTATAATTATTTAATATTAAATAACTAGATATTAATATAAAATATTTTAAATTAAAATATTATAAATATTTTTAAAAATTATAAAGTATTATAAATATTTTATATTACAGTCTAAGTATCTAAAAGTCCTGGAGGTTTTCCTTGACCTACTGTTTATAGTTAGCCAGGTATATAGCTGCAGGTCCCCTTGGGGAAGGCTTGGGGGGAGTTGAAAATTTTACCTTACACATCTGAATTAATACAGAGTCTTTCCTAAAGAAGAACCTGTCCTGTGTTAAAAGGCTCTGAACCTAGGAATTGGCCAAACCTGGGCATTGGGTAAGACACATTTTCCACTATATTGACTTGTATATGGTTTCCATCAAACAGTTGTACAATATTTCCTCCTTTACAGTTTAGCAGCACCCGGGTAGGCTGTCCATCCATTTCATTTTTGGGGGTCCAATTGTCAAGTAGGTATTGCCACAGATTCTGAAATTCCACACATTCTATCATTCCATCCTGCACTCTGGTTTGGTCAGATTAACCTTTGTTTTAGAAGGCTGAGTGCCCTCTGGACTGCACCACCTCAGAATCCCACTGATCACACTGGCATCAGGGAAGGTCAGCTCCATTGAAGCAGCCACTGTCACTACCTGGAGCTGGGGGAGGTCATCAACAGGTGGCTCTTCAAGGGCATTTGGGGGGCTGAGGTTAAGGGCATGCCCCTGCTGGCCCCAGGGATGCTGTTAAGCAGCTGGCCAAGTGGTCCACATCTTAGAATCATTCTGACTTACACTTATGACTATGACAATGTGGTTTCAGGCAGAAGGAAATTTCCTTCATACGCAAGAGGAGGCTTTACCTCCATTGGTAAAGGAGGATAAGAAAATCTGGAAATTCATGTTCTCAGTCTTTGTGACTGTTTGAAGCTGGAGGGACCCCAGAAAATTATCCTCTTAAATTAATCCATACTTGTGAATATAAACCTATTGTAGGTGGGACCTTTTGATTAGATTCAATTAAGGGTCTTTTGATTATGTTACTTCAGGAAAGCATATCCCAGGGTGGGTCTTAATCCTTGTAGCAGTTTGAGATTATTTATGAATTCCAAAAATAAATATTGGATTATGTTTGTAAACTGGTCTGTTTCTCTGGGCATATTAGATTGTATTAAATTCAGAGGTTTCACTTTTACTTGATTAAATTAAATTATTATTAGGGTTTTGATTCGCCGTTAGTGGACAGGGACTCACAGAGAAAACAACACGGCAGAGAGTTTTCAGTTTTGATGCTGGAGCCCTGGGAAGTAAATACACAGAGAAGGAGCACACAGAAGCAGATACACAGGAGGAGAGAGTGCTTCATAGACACAAGCCTGGGAAGAGAGATGAGCCTGATATCTACAGCTGACCTTGTGGAGAGAACAGAGCAGCTGAGCCCAGAGAGGAATGAGCCTGGGAGAGAGGGGAGACTTATCCCAGCCTACAGCTTGTATTGGAAGAAGCTAGGACCACGGAACCTTAAGAGGAAAGAGGAAGGCTGAACTCTCAAAGACATTGCCAGCCATCTTGTTTCAACACGTGGCAAAAGTGTTTGGTGAGGAAGTATGTTTAAGTTGGACTCTTTAGGGCTTTGTAACTGCAAGCTTCCACCCAAAATAAGTAAGGTTTGTAAAAGCCAAAAGAATTCTGGTACTTTGCATCAGCACCCCTTTTGGCTGACTAATACAATCCTCTTACTGCGATCCTTTATAAATGAATATTTATAATATGGAGACAGAGACAGAGAGAAAGCCCTAGAAGCTAAGACAGAAAGCCCTGGGAGACAGAAGCTGAAATCACTCGAACACAGAAGCAGAGAGAAAGCCATGAAATAGGACACTGGAAGCAACAAAACCCAGAAGAGAAGGGAGAGACCAGCAGATGCCTTCATGTGCTGGTCCTCAGGGAGAAAGTATCGCCTGAAGAAGCCTTGATTTGGACACTTTCACAGCCTCATAACTGTAAGCTTATAAATTAATAAATCTCCATTGTGAAAACCAACCCATTTCTGGTATATTGCATTCCAGCAGATTTTAGCAAATTCAAACAGTCCTGTTCATGTTTGCACAAAGGTCTTCATCTTACATCTCAGGATGACATGCCTTCCCCACTTTTGTGTAAGAAACCAGGAATGGTTAAGAATTTAATTGGCACTGCACCTCTGCACCCCTTACCATCAGGCCATGGGTTTTTTCCCCAGCCATATATTCCTGGGATTACTACAATGAGGAGTGGAAATTTCTGGAACACATGGTGTGCCTATGTTCTCAATGGAAAACTGTTGCCTTTGGTTTTTGCACTTTTAATGCTTTAGAAAGTCTGGGATGCTGTCCCATCCATGCAGTAAATACCTTCAACCAGTGGATGATATCTAGGCCATCTCTTGTCTAGCCAAGGCTCATAGATCAGGAAACTAAGTTTTAGAGGTGAAAGTGGACTCTCTCATCATTTCTACTAATAACCCCCAGGGAGACATTTTGTTTCCCTTTATTGTGAATTAGGTTGATTAGATATGGATGTCCTAATACCCAAGGAAGGAAAGTATTGGTTGAGATCACAGAAACTCAGAAAGCCTCCTGCCATTTTTGATTCAACTCAACAGGATGCTGACTCAGTAGGTGGAAAAGGGACCTGTTTACAGACCAGGATGGCCAATCCCAATTACCAGATGGAAGATGCATGTGGCGTGGCATCTGCCAGCTGCATAGGATTAGGTAGAAGAATTAAGTAAAATAACTCTCCCAACGCTGTAACACACATACACTAGAACATAAATGACCCAGTCTGCCAATTACACTTTGATGATATATATTTTGAAAGTCATTCAGAGATGGAAAAACAAACAAAACCTAAGTACATCAGTCAAGTAAGGGGTTTTTGTAGCATGAACTCCTTTGACAGTAGCCTAGAATTTCTATTTCTCTATAAGCTGCTGCCTTAGTTTATATTTTATTATTATTGATGGGCAAGGATGAATCCTCAAAGATAAGGTGTCTAACTAACTACACCCATTGTTTCCTAATTAGCAAATTTTAACATCTTACAAAATATTTAGTATAACCTAGAAATAAAGGGCATACTTTCCCAGATAAGTTGATAGTTGAAAAATAGTTGTCAGATTAAAAAAACCACAAAAACACAAATTCACTTCTTAAATAAGGAATCTATTTCTTAAAGGAATTTTCCATATAATATGTGAAGTACATAAGATTTTATCATATTTTAAATTGAGATTTTTGCATTGCTTTAGGTACTTAAGGAAGTTTACAAGCAATCAGTACATTTTGTCTTTACACATCAGGTATAATAATACTGATTCAAATTATTTATATGGCATCCAATTTTATATTTAACTATTAAAATAGCTTTCAATAGTATCACGTATAGCTCACAACAACCTTTAAGATGCCTTAAAGATAACCATAGAAAATAAGCACATTTCCCATTTTATTTCTTTTCACTTGTTTCTCCCCCCAATCTCTAGACATTGAGTAATGATAGTTCATCCTGTTTTTCATTCTTTATCAGACTGAAGAGTGCCGATAACACAATTGACTTTCAAAATCATGTTTCATTAGTGGTCTGGAGTAGGCAGTGATTTTGTTCAGAATCTTGATTTTCATCTGTTAAAGTGATTGCTGGGTGGCCATGATCACAAATCCATTTCTTTCAGAGGCAATCTATTCATAGAGAATTCTGAACATGAAAAGCCCAACTGCATATCTGTAACCTATTTCTTGAGGCATTTCCTACAACTACAGCTTCATTCCAAAAAAAAAAAAGCTATCCACACAATCTAGTCTTAAGGTGGATTTCTTTATTATTCCTCCATTATAGATGGGGCTTCAATTTTCTTGACCATTTTCCTCACATTGCACATTTAGTAGGCAAGATCTCAATAACAATAGTAGTGATGGGTAAAAAATAATGAAAACGATCATTCAAAATATTAAAAGGGATCTATTTTTCCTCCAATATTGCATAGGTTAAAATTTTTATGATGAAAGTTCTTGCTGATCAGGGTAAAAATTCATCAGTACTGAAGTTCTCAGAATGAATGATCCTATCCCTCAGTGCTCAAAATAGTTGCCTTCCAGCACCCAGAAGTAAGCGCTATTAAAGAGTTTTCACGTATCCTTTCAGGAAACGTTTATAAATCGGCACGTCTGTGTTAACTAGCTGAGAGCTACAGAACCTGAGATGCTAGGTACCGCCCTCCTTTCTCTCCCCGCCCCTGCCCTCACCTCATGCAGTGTCTCCTTGGAATGTCTTATCCAGTGTGTGTACTACTTTAGCCACATTCAGAGACTCCTGGAGGCTCTCCTCCTGGATTTGGACCACCCAACTCTACAGCTCCCTTCTCTCCTGTTCTTTGACCCTGGCTTCCAGCCACTTGAGGTTCTGAGAAATCAGTTGGGTGCCTTCTCAGCTCAGAACGACCAACCTGCTCGTTCCCACCAGCTCCCCGGTCAGGAAACTGCATGCAGGCAGAAAGACCGGCCTGCTCACGAATTTCAAGAATTACCCCTTTTCTCTTACACCACAATTTTGCACTGCAAGTTTCCCAAATCAGAAGAGAGTTGCCTCCTCTTTCTTCCCAGTCTCACGGTTGCTTATGGAAATGGGAGCTCTCCGTCGTGGTCGAAAGTGGACGTTCTAGCAACTCTATCCATCATTTTTTATTTTTAAAGAAGTTTTAGATTACATAGGTGTTATATAAAACATATAGCAGATTCCTATATGCCCCACCCCAGCCCCCACTTCCCCCCACTAACATCTTTCATTAGTGTGGTACATTTGTTACAATTGATGAACCCATACTGAAGCATTGTACTAACCATGGACTATGGTTTACATTATAGTTTACACTCTGTCCTGCACAGTGTTATAGGTTATGACAAAACATATGATGACCTGTATCTGTCATTGCCATGTCACGCAGGACAATTGAGAATAAGTCTTCTAATATTTCTTGCAGATATATTGTAGACTTGTGATTTGGTGCAACCATGTTGATTCAAAATGCCTAAAACATTGCATATATTATCTAAAATATACATGGATGCATGACCAAGTAGGTGAAATGTAAGGGAAATCCTTGAGGGGAAGAGAATCCAGAAAATAGAAACTCAAACAAGTGACCCCAGGACCAAAACTTGACGCATTGGTTGATCCTGGTACCCTGAGGTTGGGTGTGAGCCAGGCGTGTATCTGGAGCACAGCGTGGGCTCCACGCCTTTTGAGACCGCTGAATGGTACGTGGAAAGTCGTCTGCTCATTGTTAAAAGTGTTCATCAGTGTCACATTTAGAATTTTTAAATCGGAGGCCATTATTGCCTGAAATTAATATCATGGTCAACAGTTTCATGTTCTTGGCATCTCAATGATCTCTCTCAATTTTATTCCTTTTAATCGCTTTGTTTACATGTGTCCTTTACCCAATATATAGTTTTGAATTTCATTTTGTTACATGTTGTTTTCAACCAAGGTTTCTTTTTCTCACAAATCATGAGTAGATCCCATTAACGACTATATGATGTTTGGGACATTTTCCTTGTTTTGAGAGGGGATATCATTAAAGTATTTTTCATTGGAAAACATATGCAAATATAGTTTTATTGTTTCAATCATTTTTTAAGAACTCCCAAAATGTGGGATTTTTGTGGATATCATTATTTGCAACCCAAAGCTGTTTTCCAGTGTTACCTAAATTTGGGTACTTTGTAGCCAAACAGCAATAAATAGGTTTCTATGTTTAAGGGTATTTAAAGATCTATAGTACACTAATGATACTACTTCATGGCTTATATCAAACTTATGTGAACACGACATTTTTCTTTTTAAAGATTATTTATTTCTCCCTCCCACCCCCCACCCCCCATTGTTTTTGCGCTCCCTATCTGGTTTTTGTGTCCATTCGCTGTGTGTTCTTCGGTGTCTGCTTGTCTTCTCTTTAGGCAGCACCGGGAACTGATCCTGGGCCCTTCTGGAGTGGAGAGAGGCGCTCAATCTCTTGCGCCACCTGAGCTCCTTGGTCTGCTGCATCTTTTACTGTCTCTCCTCTGTGTCTCTTTTTGTTGTGTCATCTTGCTGGGCCAGCTCTCTGTGCGGGTCAGCACTCCTGCGCGGGCTAGCTTGCTTTCACCAGGAGGCCCCGGGAATTGAACCCTGGACCTCCTATATGGTAGACGGGAGCCCAATTGCTTGAGCCACATCTGCTTCTCTGATACTTTTTTTCTATTTGTTACCCTTCAGAAATAGTTAAGACAGACTAGAGGAGCCACTTGCTTAAGTGGTGAAGCCAAAATATTGGACGCTAGATTTCCAATAAATTAAACTCTTTCCTTTCTTTTCCTTCCTAGCATTGGGATAATTAGATTTTAAAGAAGTAGGACGTAACAATCCTTTCTACTACTTTAGGCAAACTCTTTAAACTTCATCGAATCCATGAAGACAATTGTTTGTCTTCAGTCTGATTTCTCACAGATTTATAAATGTTCCAAGTCCTTTGACTTTCATTTGGGTGTGATTTTTTTTTTCTCTAATTTTCTCATATAAAAGAATGAATAGAGTTGTGCTTGATAACTATTACTAGTTTTATTATTTTTTTAGTAACTGGTTTTTAAAAATTAAATGATAGAAAGTGTGCCCGTTCTTTCAGACCTGTACAGAAAATCTATCTATGCCACTATGCCATAGATTTAATTTTTATTAACTATTTCACAATTATTAGATATGATATGGAACATATCACTATATTTTTCTACTCATGAGCAAAGTTCAATTCAAGATTCAAGGTCAAGTTGAATTCTAAAATTCCATTTGGGCCTATCTCAGCATGTTTCTTTTTCTCCTTGGCAAATAGGTCACCATTTCATTCACATACCAAGCAGCTCTCTTAACAATACATAGGTAATTATCTTCAAAGTCTATAATTCCCTTGTTGAACAGTTCAGAGGAAAGAGGGAAATCATTTAATGAAACAGAAGAACACAACTTGCTGGGTGACCCCAAAGAAATCTTAGAATCTCTTGGGTTGAAACTTTCATGCTTACCCAGGAGCTTGTGAATGATCATGAAAGATCATTCTGTATTGCTAGTGCGTGGTTGACCACCATGAAATAAGTTGAGTCACTCTATTTTCAGATACTTTCTACTCTGCATGATGGTACTTTACATCAAATAACCTTTGAAAGTGGAACACGTGGCTTTGTGCTTGTCAGTAAGTCAGATATTTCTAAAGGACATGCTGAGTAGAGAGGAAAGAGCAGGTGGCATTTTCAGAGAGACGTAGAAAGCTGATCAGGGATTAAGGAAGACGCCGTGGTAGTCTTAGACTTTTATGTGCTGTGAGGGCAGAACCACAGAACGGCCTGACTGCTGGAACCTGCAGCACCTTTCTGTGCTCTTTAAACACTTGCCAATAAATTAGGCTGGGCAGAACCTCGTCCTGAGCCGCCCTGGTTTACCAGCTTTGTGATTCCTTATCCTGAGATAAGCTCAGAGTATCCCAGGAAATATTAGATGCTAAGATCCCGAGCCCAGCTGGCAGAGCTGACCTGGTTTCCCCAACCCCAAGACCTACCAGTCACCATTCCTTCTTCTATAGAAGAAACGTTTTTTTATTCTTCTATACTATGTCACCAAATGGAATCTCACATTTAAAAGCCATTCATTCTGTAAATGAACAAAATATTTTATTTATAGGAATACTTGAAAGGGTGGCAAAAATACTTGTTTTTTTAATTTGATTTGACTGCATGCAAGGTCTTTAGAATTTTAAATCAGGTCCAAATGACTCAAAATAGTGGTCTTTCTCTTAATAGGTAAACTGATAGCCATCTCAGCTACCAGGCTGGGGGTGAGGAAAAAGAGGTTACTGATTGACTAGCGGTCAGGGCATTTTCCAAACCTGTTTCCAAGCTAACACTGGCACTTAAGTAGATGACGAGGAGTTGAGGTACTGAAGACTTTTACAAGTTCTTTACAAAATCCCTTCCCTAGAATCATGCAACAGGATGGCTAATAGATTCACCATCAGTGACTAACACAGCAGAAGCTACATGGCAGGTCAGGAAGGGAATGCAAATCCGCCAACTTTGAATTTTCTTTGCTGCTCGTCATATATGGGTCCTTGGGGAATCAAAGCAGAAGAGAGGAAAAGGCAAATGGAACATCATTTCTAACTGGTAAATATACAATTAGTAAGACTGTACCTGTATTTACAACGAGCAATGTGCCCGTTTTAGGATCAGGTAGGAACTGTGATTTTTTTTTTTTTTTTTACACACACTATGCCCTGCCTTTGTTTTTTTAGAAAAAGAACAAACTTTGGGGTTCTTTAAATCGCTACTTTTCGGGAGAACTGGAGCCTGTGTTTTATTTTATTCTATCAAATGACAGGAAAGGGGATCCAGAGAAGATTATAATAAGTGTGGGAAAAGAGCTGCGGTCTCCAACCTCAGATGTTTTTATGACTTGATATTTGGAGTGGAAGATTATTCAGATGAGTAGAAAGGAAAGAGAGAAGGCTCAACCTGGAGCAACACCCTGTCTCATACCTGGTTCAGGGCTGATACTGGCTGTGGGGGGACAGCCCTATTGCAAGAACGCGATTTAGTCACAGAACTTCAAAAGAAGCTCAGCCCTGTATTTCAGCTCCAAGGTGGCCCTGCCATTTCAGCCTGTGCATGGTGAAATTAAAAGAAATATTCTGCATCCCTGCATCCTCTCCATTGCTTTCCCTACTAGAATCATGCAAAGAATACACTAAAACAAAGTAAAAGATATGGCGGTCCCAACAATAATATGGGCTCTCGGAAAAATGGACTCATTTGTTTGTTTTTTTCTACAGAGTATTTATCACACCCTGATTTGCACTGGGTGGCACAAGCCACTCTAAGGACAGTATGAGAATGTCATTGGAGGTCCCTGCTGATGACCGCGGAGAATCGGTGGGAGATGGAACAAGGATAAAGAGACTTTGATGCCAAGACGCTGTCTCCAGAGTCAGTTCTTAAGCACAGGATGAATCTCCCACAGTATGTGCTGAAAACGTGCCCCTATCTTTGACAATTCCTACCCCTCCATGGCCCATGGCACCATCTGCCTCAGACCTCCCTTCTCAGTACTCCACAGCAATCCAGGCTCCCTGCTGCGAACTTCTGGAGAACTCTTGATAGAATTAACACCATGGACATGGTTCTCTGGCTGCAGGAGTCTACTGTGGTGTTTCTGATAATTGGAACTATTCTGTTTTTTGTATCTTGTAGCACCTAATACATTTGGTAGGCATTTAATCTCTGCTATTTCTCTCTTCAATTTTCTATTCCTAACTTGTCCGTTATTCCCAGAGGAAGAATTGCTGGGCTCTTATCCATTCCATTGCCTTCTAGTCTGTGGTCTTTGAAAAATCCGTTCCCTTCTAAATCATTCAATGTTTATTCAACAGTGTCGGAGGTTCGGCTACATATTTGGAATTGTGTCTGTGCAATGGATGCAAAGATGAATTGCACAAGGGACCACGCTTTTAGGCAGTCAGACTGTGCTCAGGCAATCTGTACAGAATTGGAAAGCAATGATTTTTAGACCTATATGGAACGTTTGAACTTCCCCATGAGTTTATCTTTCTTTTCTATAAGAGACTATCATACAAGGACTTCCATATAGACACCTTTTTCACAGGGCGATCTGCCAAAGAATTTCCACTAGCTGCTCTCTTATCTCTTTTACTGTGAGTCTCTACCTTTATGAAAGACATTTCTTTAGATAAGAAGTCACCATGTAATCCATACATTTTGTTGTCCTGTTTTAAAAATAGGGGTGTTGAGGAAGTTTAGAAACCTCTGGTTCCAAAGCATTCCAAAGTTGTCAATTACCCCCAAAACAGCATTGCCTAAGAGCATATATATTGGGATTTTTTATTTTTAACAATTTGACATGCACTAGAGAGGACCACATGAATTTATGGAAACTATGATGGGATGGACAAGATGAGTACTCAAGGAGGCCTACATACAGGTTTCTGGATTGAGAAACTGAACAATAATGTTATTCCTTAACATGTTATTAAAAGTAGAGACTATAAGAGGAGAAAGCTTTAGGAAAGGTAATCATTCTGTTTTGAAGAGGCAGCTTTGATGAGTTAATCTATTCGACACTTGATAATTGTAATAAAGACTCAGGAATTGACATTGGCTCTAGATGGAATTCAGTTTTAGAGCCTTGGGAGTTCCTGGAAGAGAGCTATAAAGTGAGAAGAGGATAAAACACAGGCAGAGTGAAGTTGCCTTTGAACAAATTTGATAAGGGCTTCCTGAAAATACAGAAGCAACAAGTCATGAAAGAGGAAAACCGAAAAATCCCTTTGGACTTGCCAAATAGGAGGTAATCGGTGACCTTAGCAAGATGAGTTTCGATGGCATGTTGGGTACAGAAGGCAGAGGGCATAGGGTTGAGGAAAAAGGAAGGTAGATAAATGGAGATAAGTGGGGGCTACTTGCTTGAGACTATGATAAAGCCAACGCAAGGTTTTTTGTACTTTCTTTTTCCTTTCTCTCTTTACTGACATTCTTCCTACAAGAACTTTCCTTTTTCACCTATTCTAATATCAAATCACATCTGTATAGTGTTTGGTTCTCTAGCATTACTGTCTGAAGGACAGTCCACACTCACTTTATGGAACTGGGTTTGAGAAATGGAAAATACAAAGTCTCTCTCAGAGGAACAGGGATGAGAAATCAAAAATCAATTTATGACGTGCTCTTTTTTTTTTTTTTCATTTTCCAAAATGTGTTTTATTAAATGCAATTATTGCTATGGGCAGTCTTAGGTCATAAAGTATAAGAAACAAATGTTTCAGCATGTAAAATTTTGGTACCTCTGTGTGATATGGTTGTTTACTTTGAAATTTTCCTTTTACCAATTATTTTTAATTATGGATATTAGGAAAGGACAGCTCATTCTTTTGGAGTTGCAACCACGTCTATCCAATGGAAATAAATGATACCCTTTGGATATTTAATGAGGATCCACCCTGCCTTTGGCCTCACATCTTTATGATGGAGATTTCAGAGCCTACTTGACTAATGAAGTGGATCAGTCCTCACTTACCATCAGACTTCCAGGTTTTGGTGGGGTTGATAGCTTGGTAGAAAGCAAAGCTGTCCAGGCACTTGAGGTCTTCCATTCCAAGGCTGGCACAGGGACAGCTCTCACCCCTGCCCCTCCCTCATTCACATCTCGTGACGTGGTCTTCACTGCTGAGACCTCTTCAGCCTCAGCCTCAATATGGGATGATCAACCATCGTCACCCTCCATGGACGATTCTTATGAGAATGATGGTGGCAAAGCACCAAGGCTATGATGACTGCAATCAAGATTATGTGTGACAGAGGCTTTAATTTACGACAAGTGACAAATGAAAAAGATTGTAGGAAAAATGCCAGGGAAGAGGGAAGAAAGAAAGCGGCAGTGAAGACGCTGTGTTTGACGATCTCACTCCCGGCATTACGTTGAGCTGCTCACACTAACTTTAGGAGAAATCCACCAGTCATGGAGAGAGGGGATGATCCAACCCAAACCAGGGTACCTGGAACCCTGGCCCCTTCTCTCTACTGAGAACAAGAACCTGTGTGCTGCAACCAGCTATAGAATTTATGCCCTCACTTTCAAACTACCCATTCTATTTATAATCTCAAGTCCAACTGTCAAGTAATTGATTGAGCGTTTATTAATTTATATTAATTCAGACAGACATACATTTGATATGAACAATTACATTACAACTCCTTATTTGCATAGAGTAATTTAAGGATGATAAACTATTACCAAAAACCTTATCATATAGCCTCCATGATCCCAAGTGGTATCAACAAAGGAGAAAATATTTTCTAAGAACCTACCTTATACTATTGTCTGCCTTAAGTTTGCTTACTCTGTGAGATAAGAATCATGATTCCTTATGTTTTAAATAAAGTAAGTGAGGTGTCAAAATATTGGACAACTTTTTCAAGTTAATATGGATTGTAAATGAACAAGAAGTAATTGGATTCTACGATTATCTCCAAAATATTCAGAGCGCGCGTTACACCATGTCTGAAATTTTAATGAATTATTTGGAAGACCTAATTAATTATTAGTACTATTCAGAGTTTTGTCATTATCTGTATTGCTTCATAAGCAAATTAATGTCAATATAACTATCTGAACTTTAAAAGAAAATTAAAATGGCTATATATAAAAATTTAAAAAAAAAACTTTGCAACATAGGGTATGGAATCTATACGAGAAAACTAACTCGTTTAGATTTAGTGGGCTCATTAAAGTCACATTAGAAATATTCATTTTGTGGGTTGAATCGAGTACCCCAGAGAAGACATATCCAAACCTTAGTCTGCTTTCCTTGTGTGTGTGAACCCATTTGTAAAACCGACCTTGGAAGATGTTGTTATTTGTTAATGTGCGGCCAAATTCATTTAGGTTGCCTCGAAATCCATATTCCCCAAGGCCTTACAAAGAGAGGGAATTCAGGCAGAGTGAGTCAGTAGACCCCAGACCACAGGAAAAGCCTGGAGGCAGAGAAAGCCAAAGGAGGAGCCCAAGGCTTGCCTTGTGAGGGGAGAGAGATGGAACCAAGGGATCCCAAGGCTGGCGGCCAGCCAGCGCCAGGACTCGACAGATTGAGAGAAAGTACGGCTGAGCCACAGCCCTGATTCGAAACTTCTGGCTTCTAAAACCAAGGGCCAATTAATTTTTCTTGTTTAAGCCAATCCACTGTGTGGTATCTGCCACAGCACCTCTGGCAAACTAAGACAGTGCTTATTTTATAATTTCACATCCCAAACATCGAAAAAGCAGAACTTATCAGCTGAGCCTTTATATTTCCCAAACAGCGCTGAGCTCGGCAACGGAGGGCAGTCCTACAAGTTTCTGCCCTTGAAGGATATCTTGCGTCACATTCATCATCTGCAGTTGCAGAACATTCAGCGTCACGCCATGATACGTTTAGTTCCTTGCTGATGGCTTCGAAGCACAATCCTCACAAGAATCACACTTGTTCTCTTTGTTCCACCAGGAGAGTTGGGTCCAGGGAAGCAAGACTGTAATTGTTTTCTCTTGTGGACTCACACCCGTTGTTCACTTTGACGGTTCAGGGTGTCTGATGCTGATTAACGTGTTTATTTGTGGGGCTGCTCTGTGCCTTCCAGAGTGTGAGCGTTACTAGATGTGAAGGGGGAAAGCCAAGTCCAAGTTCTCTCCAGGGATTTTGAGGAAAGGAAAGCGTAAATATTCAACAGCCCATGCACACTGCACAGCAACTGAAGTGTTTTTCCTGGCAGGCAGCGCGGAGTTGAGAGATTATTTACCCAATGTTGTAAAACTGATCTTAGAATTCATGCATTACGTGACACAAATGATGCCGTCTGTTCTGAAAACAATTCCGTGCATATAGGTACGAGTGGAGGGTTTAGAATTATTTGGGAGACTGTTTTATCAAAGGATTTTATGTGTTGCTGACCACTTACTTGGTTGAAACAAGTTTACAAGTGTAAAATGTTTGAGGGGGATGCAGAAATATGGCTGCAGTAAACAGGAGAGATGGGATAAGCCGTGAGACTGAAGATGGCCAGAACACGCTGGAGTCAGAGAAACCCGGGCAGAGTTAAGTATAAAACGCAAATGTGAACACATAGGCACTGTATTACAGGCGCATTCACCTCATATGAATTCCATGCCCTTGCCAGTCAATAGAAAATGGACAAGGGACAGTGAGAGAAATAATCGAACAGAGCTTCTAGAGAATATTCCAGAAGAAATATGTAAGCCATCTCCTCAGCCTCTATCAATTCCAGAATGCCTTGCATAATGTGCGAATCTCACCACACCGATTAGGATAGTAGTATTTCAAGTGATACATTCCTCATTCAGCATGGTGGCACCGGGAGAGAAATCTGTTGGACTGGTGGAAATAGAGAAAGTTTGTTTCCAGCATGGCGGCTTCTCTCGCACGATTGTCAAACACTGGGGAAAATCCCAACAGCATTTTCAAATGTGTGTCGGTTTTCACTTTGATTACTGACTTGAGAAACTGAAAATTCCAGTTCCAAATCTGCTGCTTTTTAACAACAAGCGATAGCAAGTATAGCTGAACACGATATAGGCAATATGTTTAAATGTGAGCTGTGCAAGGAGCTAAGTGTGTTTACACAGTGTTTCCTTCGCTCCACGTGTTTCCTTTCTTTCCTACCAAATAAATGGTCTTCTCTCTCATATTTAGCTCACCTCAAAATAGAAAATTGACGAAATATGCTTTCCTTCTGTAATCTATGCTTAGTCACAGAAAATTATATTTTTCCCTTGCAAAAGTAGGACACCAGACCCCAAATTTTGTATTTGAAACAAAGCTATTTTAAATTGCATTCAAGATTGAATTTAGGGACACATTAATATATGAATTAATATTTCATTCAATTAAGATATGATGAAACAAGGTACTAGTCTAACTAAATTATTTATATAAAGCCTATAGGGTATGATATATGTACAATAAATCACCATTATTTTATTATTACTTGACGATGGGGATTCTTTCCTCAAATTTCATGTTTTCATCTATAAAAGTCCCACAGGAATCATTTGAATAATCCATACCAATAAGATGCCGGTTCCAAAAACTGGGTGTGTCTAATTGCTATTCCTCTCTGTGGAAACTACTTCTTATCTGCCTTTACAATTCAACCCATGTCTAAATTGGTTACTGATAACCATGCCCACCCACCCCAGCCCAAATTTACAGCAATGATCCACTGAGGATTGAGCAGCTAGGGAGTCCAATCAGATTCACAAATTGGGATGCTAACGGATGTCAGCGGCATCCATGCCATACTGACCAAACATCACAAGTCTCAGCCAAACTACCCATTGGTTCTTTCCCAAACTGCCCATTCCAAAACTTCCTTTTGGTTTCTGCATTTGATTTCTACAATAGGCATCAAGTTTTGGATGGTTGTTAATCATTTTTAATTGCAGCAATTTTGAAGATTTCCATGCAAAATGTTATGATAGTTGTATTAGTCAGCCAAAGGGGTGCTGATGCAAAATACCAGAAATCTGTTCGCTTTTATAAAGGGCATTTATTTGGGGTAGAAGCTTACAGTTACCAGGCCATAAAGCGTAAGTTACTTCCCTCACCAAAGTCTGTTGCCACGTGATGGAGCAAGATGGCTGCTGACATTCAGCCTTCCTCTTCCTTTCTTGGCTCCATGGTTCCAACTTCTTCCAATATCAGCTGTAGGCTGAGATAAGTCTCATCTATCTCCTGGGGTTCTTTTCTCTCCGGCTCAGCTGCTCTAGTCATTCCACAAGGTCAGCTGTAGACTATCAGGCTCTCTAGGCTTTGTCTCTCTTTCCAGGGCTCGATTCTCTCTGGGCTCAGCTGCTCTGCTCTCTCCACAAGGCTGGATGTGAACTATCAGGCGAATGGCTCGTCTCTCTTCCTGGGGCCTCTGCTGTGTCTAATGGAGCCTTCTCTCTTTCCACACATTTCTGTTTCTCTGTGTATCTACTTCCCAGGGCTCCAGCTCCAAAACTCTGCTTCCTCTGCCGTGTAGTTTTCTCTGTGAGTCCCCCCTCCCACCAAGAGAGCAAGGACTCAATGTCCTACTGACGTGGCCCAATCAAAGCCTTAATCATAATTTAATCAAGTAAAAGTGAAACCTCTGAATCCAATACAATCTAATAGGCCCAGAGGAACAGACCAGTTCACAAACATAATCCAATATCTATTTTTGGAATTCATAAATAGTTTTAAACTGCTACAATAGCATATATCTAATCACCTCTGCTACCTAGCAATCATAACAGAGCTGGGCAAAGACACTGAAAATAACTGAGGGAAGTTTCCACTGGAAGGCATATTGAAAAAAAATACTTCTTTTTGAAGAGGACTTTAATTGATTTAAAATAAATTAATACATTTTCATCAATAAGACTAAATGGGATGTTCACAATGTTTAATATCCCATAAAATAAATTATTTGATATGCTAAATTTGGTAACTTTCCTTTAAAAATGCCTTATTGTCATATGTAGTTTTTATGGAGTGTTGGATAAATTTCAAATAATAAAAATATTTTAATATTTCACCAATTCATTAGTATATCCTGAAAATAATAAACTGAATATGGGCAATTTTAATAATCTGTCAATGTTCAAAATCATATTTTAAATATTTATCTTACGAAAATATCATAATATGAAAATGACATATGTTATTTTAATTAACTATTTCCATTTACTCCCCTCCTTTTAAAAACATCTTAAAATATTTTCAAATTTATATACAAGATCATCTTTCTTCTGAGATGACCCAAAGGATATATTAATATAACTAGAGAAAAGAAAAAAGACAATTATGATTGACAAGGTTCAGATGACAATAGGCTTTCCAAAGAATGTGGACACAATATCTAACACATCTTTTGAAAATGTAGGGCTGCATAATGCCTGTAAGCAGCCTTCTGAAACCCTAATTAAAATACCTGCCGAGAAATATAAGTTTTCCTGTAGGTGCTCATTCCACTAGGGTATTAATTAAAAGGAAATTCCTAGGAAGGTCAGGTTTCTAAAGTTACTTGATGTTTCTAAAGATACTTAATGCTTCTAAAAATACCTGATTTGTGAATTCCAGGGAGAAGAAGTTTTCAGGTCATTAGCTCTGATACCATGAGTTTGTTTTAATTATTTTTTTCATTAATCTCATGGAAGTAATTAAATATTATATTGTGGATATTAAAATATTTCTCAATAAAATGCAAATATTAAGACCAGGGCCTTAACTCCATTACTGCATTGCTAAGAGATGATAGGATGTGGGGAAATGGATGAGAAAAATATCAAAATTTTGTGCTCTTTGACAGGAGATCATGCCAGAATTGTACCTGCTTTAAATGTTCTCTTCCATAATTTTGCTGTGAATCATATATGCATGGATGCTTTTTACAGTGATCCAAAGAGCATTTCATCCCATACCCAGATAAAATAAAAGCCAACTATGCATAAAAGGCAATTAAGCATTGCCCACCCCACATTTTTTTACCCCTGTGTAATTGCTACACTTCTACACAGGATTGTCTTTAGGTCACTGGATAACATTTGGAAAGGATTTAAGAAGATTATATACTTAGGCATTTTAATTTGGGTAATTTTCTTTAAACTTTCACACCTTTACTTTAATATCAATAAGAAATGCCTTTGAAGACTTTTTCCACTTTGTAATCATGATTTTCAAATTGTTTGAACATTCATTGAGTATGCCTGTATATATTTCTAGCAAGGAATTTATTCTCTGAAGTCTAAAGTATTAGTTTGTAAACTTGGTTATCATAAATTTGGTGAAAATTGTTAAAATAGACCTTCAATGATTTAAAAATTTTAAGATGCCCAAGTTATTGAATATATTGTTATGAGTTGGCAGATGTTGAAAAATTTTAATAAAATGTGTGGTAATCGTGAATTAGAAAGTAAACAGAAATTGAGTAATTATCTAACACTGAAAATTAGTCAACAAGTGGCAGGGACAAAGAGAACGCAACCCAGAAGCTCTCCTGTTAAACAGTTGAAGGTAGAGACAAGTCATAATATCCCTAGGCTCCAGAATTGTCAGTTGGAGAATAAATTGAAAGAGCAGAGATTTTTCAGAATCAAAGGAGACCATAAAGTGATTTCAGTTCAACCAACCAGGCCTTAACTGGATATTGTTATGGGTTGAATGGTGTATCCCAAAAAGATGTGTCAAAGCCCTGCTCCTCAGTACCTCCAAATGTGACCTAATTTGGATCATCACAGTGGAATTAGTTAAATGTGGCCATGCTAGATTAGGGTGGGCTCTTAATCCAATTTGATTGTTGTCTTTATGAGAAGACAAAGGCAGACCAAGAGGCAGAGGGGACAGAGGGGAGAACGGCAGGTGACGGCTGGGGCAGACTTGCCTTGGCTTACCAGACAGCGACCACCAGAACATAGAAGAGGCATATAGTCCCCCCACAGCTTCCACTGAAGCATGGCCCTGCAGACACCTTGAATTTGGACTTCTGGCCACTGAAGCATGGCCCTGCAGACACCTTGAATTTGGACTTCTGGCCTCAAGAACTGTGAGACAATAAATTTCTGGCAATCCTAAGAAGCTAAGACAGATACGCCTAATAAAATTCCTTCCAAACCAGTATCCAGTGTTTACTTGAACATCTCCTGGGAAGGGGATCTCAGAGCTTCCAGGGATAGCATCTCTGACTTGGAGAATATGCTATTGACTCTATGCTCCAATCCTCTTTGCTCACTTCCCCTTTCTGATATTTAGTTTACAGCTCTATTCCTGCAAAAGTGGCCCAATAGTGTTATATGGAACCATGACTCAAAGATGTGAAAACATTCTCCCCGTGTCTCCCTTTCACGAGGCCAAATCTCTCTACCTTCTGCCAATGTTTCCCAGAGGAAATGATTTTGAGTCTTTGTCTTACGTTCTTTGAACTCTTTAGGCTACCTGTGTGCTCCGTTAAAAATGGAACCGAGAACAAAAGGCCACGTTCCGGCTGTGATTTTATCAGTGTGAAGGAAAACTAGTTTATAGACTCCTTTACACAGTTTCTCTAAGGATCCGTTGGCAGCCCTCTCGCCTCAATCCTTCCCGTTGAAATCATAGTCCACCAGGCATTTTTGCACGCACTGCTATTTTAGTTTCCCAGCTGCTGAAACAAAGAGCATACAGAGGGTTGGCTTATCAACAGGAATTTATTGGCTCAGGGTTTCAGAGCCTGGAAGGCTTGTTTCCTACCAGAGTTGGTATCTTCTGATTGCCCAGCAGTCTTTGGGGTTTCTTGGCTTTTCTGAGTGTCACATGGCAATGCAAACACTGATGTCTTCTCCTTTCTCCTCTGGTTGGCTGCAGCTTCTGGCTGCTCCCATGGCTTCTCTCTCTGCCTGACTTTCACTCTGCTTATAAAAGAGTCCAGTAATCCGGAGTAAATCCAATCTGTCTCAGTGAGCCCACACCTTCACTGAAGTAACATCTTGAAGAGAATTTATTTACAATGGGTCCACACCCACCAGAAGACAATGAACATGCTCAAACTGGGGTCAACAGTTGAACCCATCACAACTGCTAGGCCAAATATAAATGACTTTTCCTTCTGTAGCTGCACTAAGTGCAAAATACTAATACACAATTTCTATCTTTCTAGATCTTTATATCTTCCTGATTCTTCTCCAAATTCATGTCATCTACACCTTGGACTAGAAATGAGCCATATCTTTATCTGGCTCGTTGATGAAGTGTTAAACAAGATATAGATAAGAGCCTTGCTCTTCAATCTGCCCCCTAAACACATCCTGTCTGACATGGTTCCATTAATCACGTCATTGTAAACCAAAGTTCAACCCATTGCAATTTCACCTCTCGATGCCTGAAGCTGCTGTAATACTTCACTCTGGTTCTCCGCATACCATGTGTAGCAGTTTGAGATGATTTATGAATTCCAAAAAGAGGTATTGATTATGTTTGTAAACTGGTCTGTTCCTCTGGGCATGATCCCATTTGATTGTATTAGATTCAGCTGAGATGCCTTTGATTAAATTATGTTAAGATTAGGGCAACTCAGTTTGAGTCCCTGCCCCCTTTGTGGGCTATGTAAATGGACACTCAATCAAGGAGACACACGGAAGAAGATACACCGGAGAACACAAAAGAATAGAGAGCTCCATAGACAACAGAAGAGGAGAGAATTTGTCAGCTTGGATCCTGTGTCCCCAAGAAGAGATGAGCCATTTGCCTGATAGTTTACAGCTGACTTTGTGAAAAGACCAGATCTGCTGGGCCCAGAAAGAAACGAGCCCTCCAGCCTACAGCTGAGATTGGAAGGAGCTGGGCCCACGGAGCCTTAAGAGGAAAGGGGAAGGCTGGACCCTTGCAGAAATCGCCCGCCATCTTGCTTCAACACATGGCAACAGACATTTGGTGAGAAAGTATCTCTTATGGTACCTTGAGTTGGACTCTTTAGGACCTTGTAACTGTAAGCTTCTACCCCATATAAATTACCTTTATAAAAGCCGATAGATTTCTGGTACTTTGCATCAGCGCCCCTTTGGCTAAGACACCATGATAACTGCTGCTTCTGTAGTTTGACTTTTCCTTGTGGATTTTCCTTTCTCTACTGACATATTCAATTTTCCCAAAAGTTCCACATTGGCTGCCTACTCCACCATCCTAGGAGGAGCTAATTTAGTTCACCCCACGTCATTTTTAGATAGAGCACCCAGCTTTCTAGAGGGCATCTCCCCCTGGTTTCACATAGGCAAACCCCAAATGCAGCTTTGCCCAGATTGGCCCCTCTTGCTATATTTGCTGTTTCCATTTGTGAAAACGTCACCACAGAGTCAACAAGACTAAAGAGGGAGCATTTCATTCATCCTTCATCTCCACAAGTAAGCATCATGCCATGAGGATTTGCTTTCCAAATGTTCCCTGAGCTCTTCTCAAGCAACAAAATGCCCCGTCTTTCGACAGGACCGATTCCCACTTATCAATTCCCACTCCAACCTTTTAAAATGGTTATATGCCTTTCTTCTGAGCTCCTACCATCTTGACATAGTGTTATAATTAATTAGTGATTTTGAGAGGAGGGCTTGTGGCTTTTCTATCGTATTTGAAACAGAATAAAGTGTCTAGCAGATAGCACATAGCCAATATTTCTGCTTTTTCTTTTCTAAATAAAGGAATAATTGGATTCTACATAAGGAACAAATGCCACATACAGGTATGGAAATGAAATATGAGTTCAAATTAGCCTTGGGGTATGAGCACACTCAACCCCCAATATTGCTGCTGTTTTCTGATAAGGTCAGGCCTCCCTTGGCCAAGGAATGCTCCTATTCTCCTGTTTATCTATATTCATGGTTGAATATTGGCTAACACGCTTGTCCTCTGTTCACAGCACATGCAAGGCCAGCTCATGGAACCATTCATCACTGAGTCATAGGACCAGACACAACTTACAAAGCTGAGACTTCAGCTTACACAGTGATACTTTAAAGGTATTTCTATCTTTTCCACAGGGCTGAAGTTGTCTGAAGACTTTTTCAGGGATGGAGAGCTTCTGGTAATAATTTGTATCAATATACTTTGAGTTCCAAGTCCTAATTTTCATCATTCTGCAAGGTGACATCATCTTGCTACAGAATTAATGCTATTCTTAATGCTATAGCAATAATCAGAGTACAAATCATGAATGGCATCTACCCATGTCATTGGGATGTGGATTTGCTATTGGTATAGTTAAGGAACTTGCATATATTAGAATGAAAACAGGAGTTGTTCATATTCAGATAGCTAAGTAGGTGACTTTTTATACCTTGAATTTACAAATGCAAGTAGATTTTTTTAAAAATTTAAGTCCATTTTTCTGTAACTTACAGAACACTTGATTAAAGTACATAAAGATTTATGTATGTTCCATTTAAGGATGTGAATATATACTCTATAATCATTAAATAATTTAAATCTTTATAGATGTAATTTACATGAATGTATAAACTGTATAATATGAAAAAATGAAAGATATATTTATAAAAGAATAATACATTTACATTCTTGTGCACCTATCCTTGGGCCAACGTCCTATTACTGATATGAGAAATGAATATTCTGCCCCTAGAGGGCACACGACTGCCCATCACTTATAGTGTGCCAAGGCAGAGTACAAGTGCTGTTCATGTGAACATATCCCCACAATCTGGGTTATAAAGCAGCTAAATCTTCAGATGAAAATTCACAGCTGGCAGAGCTGCTGCCACACTCATGAATTACAGCTATTGAATCCCACAGTCGTTATTATAATTAAGGCCCAGTAATCAATGTTGACAGCATGTCATTACCCATGTGGTAAGGTGCAATTTTACTATATTATTGAAACCATCCCTAAAATATGAGAAAAACTTTCTAAAAAGAAACCTTTTCACCCCTCCTACTTATTTGTAATAGTTTATAATATGTAATTCATTGAATTAAAACATTTCATTGTATTTTTATGGCTCCAGGGGTAAAACTCATTATACTGTTGGGTGCCACTTTTTACACGGATATTGACTTTGAATTTTTAAATTGTGTATGTACATAACATTGTGAAAATGCATTTTAGCATATTTTGTTGATGTGCTTAGTGCACACCCAGACAGAAAATTAAATTTATGATGCTCGTACTCATATGGTTCGCTGGTCAAGCCTTCTTTGGCCAAGGAATGCTCCTATTCTCCAAGATGAGCGTTTCACACCTTCTCTTGTAACCTCAACCCCATCACCTACTACCGCTCAGCTGATGAGTTTAGGAAATTCAGAAACATCCTAAAGAGAACCAATACACGTCTTACTAGAAAATCTACCCATCCACCTTGGATTGGGTTTTCATAGCTGCTGAACAGGCTACCATCAATGGAGCGGCTTAAAATCACTAAAATGTATCAGCTTTCTATTTTGGATGCCGGAAGTCCAAAGTCTGTCTCATGGGGTTAAAATCAAAGAGTCAGCAGGGCTGGTTCCATCTGGGGCTCTGAGGAGAGTCCATTTCTTTGCCTTTTCTAGTTTCTAAAAGCTTCCCACATTCGTTGGCTCCTGGTCCTTTCTTTCACCTTCAAAACCAGCCACTCTGGGCCAGTTCCTTCTCATGCTGCCCTGTCGTGGTGGTTTTCTCTTCGGACTCCCTCTCCCACTTTTAAGGATTCGTGTCATTCGTTATCCTGCCCACCATGTATCCACAGCTTGGTCGTCTCCTTTGCCAACTTCGGAAAGATCTCCATTGACGGGCACCAGAGGACCAGTGAAATTACTCATGTCTGCCTTCCAGAGTCTACAAACCAGGGCTGAGTAATGTGAACCATTACTTCCCAAGATGGGTTTCCCTCAAAGTTACGCTCTAGTGAGGAAATGTGCTTTTGAGATTCTGGGTTGTGTACTAAAATTGCTCCCCTAAGAGACATATAGTACTTTTTTTCTGGCCAACTTGACAAGAAGGGCCTGGGATTTGGAGTTGTCAGGAAGCTACTAAACCTCTAGGATTCTATGAGCACTAACAGAGAAATTGCTTAACATTGATGTTGCAATTCATCAACCTGGAAGGCAGGAACGTATCCAATACGGCCGAAGTGGAGTAATACCTCTTCACTTCTCTAATGCCTCCAGTGAAAATTAAAATAATTGTGCCAACCTAGAAAGCAAAGTTTTAATTTAAACATAGGCTAAATAGTGTGATTCCACGCAAACATAATAATCAATTGCAAATGAAATGAATATTCATTGGCCAGAAATAGCGAAAGAACTTCTAAAGGCTTAAAACAGCAAGATCAAAACCTCTATAGGGGAAGCGGGTGTGGCTCAATCGGTAGAGCTCCCGTTTACCATGTGGGAGGCCCCGGGTTCGCTTCCCCGGGCCTCCTTGTGAGGGCAGGCCGGCCCGCACGGCGCGGTGGGCTGATGCAGCAGGACCTCACAGCAAGGGGGAGATAAGCAGACACGGAGAAGACACACAGCGAATGGACACAGCAAGCACAAGCAGCAAGGGGGCGATAAATAA
>JAQZBX010021402.1:0-32319 GCA_029593785.1 Cabassous unicinctus
AGCGCTCTCTCTCTCTCTCTCTCTCTCTCTCTCTCTCTCTCTCTCTCTCTCTCTCTCTCTCCCCCCTTAGGAATCCCCCTATTAACATAGATAAAAATGTCCCCTCTTCCCTAGGAAACAGTTTTCTCACAACACCGGGCACTACACTCTACACTCCGTGTGCTACAGCCAGCAACCCCTTGCTGCAAGGGACATACTGGCTCCCTGTATGTGTTTGGGAGTTACTCTGCCTTCTCAGGAACCAGGACCAGGATCCGCACAAGCGGGGCAAGCTCTGTACCAAAGTGAGAGGTGGGAGGAGGGGCCAGCCTGGGTACTATGAGATCCTTCTGCTTTTTCTTCATTCAGTGCAGTCCCTTAATTGTTTTCTGGAGCTTTGAGAAAGTTGTTTTCTGCCAGTTCTTGCTGGTTGTTCAAAGCTTTTTTGGCCGGCAGAGCCCATCTTGGATGGGACAGGGCTTTGAATGTACTTTTACTTTGAGGGAACAAATTGGACTATGGTGAAAATTGTATTAGAATTTTTCTGCACTGTGATTATTTTCATACCAATCATTTTCATGGCAGATGTACAGTAACTACTTTTAGGTGAAATTTATATGGTTCACAGAAAACATTTAATAGGTATAAATTTATATTAACTTACATTTCTTGAGTTCTTTAGTATTCAGGAAGGATGCTTCCTAATATTTTTTCTTGCTACTGTCATTATATTTGTATGTTGAAATTGAAACTCAGATGGCCATTTATAAACTTGCAGGTACAAGTTTTTTTTTTAAAGTTTTATTAGCTGTTATTGACAGTTCAAAAACAGAAGAAAATTTGGTGATTTAGAATTTTTATTTTCCAATAAGTGATAAGTATTTGCAGTAGCATTATTATTGTTATTACTATTTTTTTTTTTTTTTTTCTTTTTTTTTGAGGTACTGGGGCCAGGGATTGAACCCAGGACCTCATATGTGGGAAGCTGGCACTCAACCACTGAGCCATATCAGCTCCCCTAAGTTGGTTTTTTCATTTGTTTATTGTTTGTGTTTTTGTTTGAATTCTCATGTGGGAAGCAGGCGCTCAACTGCTTGAGCTGTATCTGCTCCCCAGTAGCATTATTTTTTAAATCAATATTCCCTGTATTTTATTATAGATAAATGAGCAAGAGATAGTGTTTTTAATTTAAAGGTAAGGAAATGGGGTCACAGATTAGGATCTTGCAGAGAGTTGATAATATAATTGGCCCTAAAGCTTGTTAAAGATCGTTTTCTATTTATCCATTATGCTCTAAGTATTATGCCTATGATCATACAATGTCACTTTGTGAATTCTGACTGCTGTTATATCTCAGACTCTTCATCTTTTTTTTTTTTTTAAGATTTTATTTATTTATTTATTTATCCCCCCCACCCCCATTGTTTGCGCTCGCTGTCTGCTCTCTGTGTCTGTTTGTTGTATGCTCTCTGTGTCTGCTCGTCGTCTTTTTAGGAGGCACCAGGAACCAAACCCAGAACCTCTCATGTGAGAGGGAGGCACCCAGTCACTTGAGCCACCCGCTCCCTGCTTGTTGTGTCTCTCATTGTGTCTCCTTGTTTTGTTTCCTCATTGCATCATCTTGTTGTGTCAGCTTGCTGCACCAGCCTGTCATGTCAGCCCACTGTCTTGCTTGTCTTCTTTAGGAGGCACTGGGAACCAAATCTGGGACCTCCCATGTTGTAGGCGGGCACCCAACTGCTTGAGCCACATCCGCTTCCCTCATTCGTCTTTATAAGCAACTTGTAAGGACCAGCAGGGTCTGAGTGATAGGGGATCCCATTATAAAATGAAGACACCCTCAAACAAAAGGCTGCTACAGTAAGATTCTTACCTCTGATTCTCCAGATAGCCTTTTTCTGTGGTATTGCCTATAGAATCAAGGATGTGGGGTCATTGTGGGAAAGCTCTTCTTTATTGCTTTCTTCTTTTCTTGTTCTCAGTGGTTCTTTACTTTGCCTCAAGAACCTTTTTTTTTTTTTTTTTCTTTTTCTTTTCTTTTTCCTTTCAACAGTGCAAGGGGCTCTCTGGGTAATTTACAGGTATGTAGATTCATAATACTTAATTAGTTTGGAAAGTTTAAAGTTTAAAACAACTCTCTGAGGGTTTTCATTTTTACTCTTCTCTCAGTCCCAGGCCATTTGTGAAATCTTTGATCTTAGTGCCACATTCTTTCTTTCCATTCATGACTTCATTCAGCCTGTATTTACTGAGTGCCTCCCTTGTGCCAGACAAAAGTCCCTGCTCTCTCACAACTAAGTTGAGTGTGGATTCTGTCAGGTCAGTTGGTGGGTTTCTTTTGGCCCGGGCTTCAGGGCTACTCCCTGGTTTTACGTAAAAACTTTTCCACACTCAGCCACTTGTGTTCCAAGGACTCTGCCCATAGAAAATCCTTGGGCTTGCATTGGTTCTCACAATAGAGCACTTTGCTCAGCCTATGTCTGCACTGTTTGAATTGTTCCCTTTCTAAGACCAGAGGGTTTGGGGGAGATCGAGTGGTAATGTAGAATTTTAAAAACAGCCAGCTATGGGGGCAAAGCATTGCTGTTTATTAGTTGAACAAGTTACTTGGCATCTCTGAGCTTCCATTATCTTATTTTTAAAGTGGGGGTGATAAGGCTCCTGGGCATGTACAGCATCTTTGTAGGGCACCTGCTGTGGGCTAGGCACCATGCTGTTCACACTGGTGAACAAAGCAGCCCTGGCTCTGCCCTCTAGGAGCTGCGGTCTGTGTAGGCGGTCAGGGTTAGATAAGGTCATGTGGGGAAGGCATCTAGCACCAAAGCTCATCCCAGAACACTTTCTCACGAGTGCCTTGTTTGCCTAGGGCCTTTTCTATGCTCCTGGTCTCCTTGCCATTCTGGATGCTGTCTGCCCCAGTGTCCAGTTTTTCATTCTTCAGCTAAGCCCCCTCAGTAAAACCATAAACATATCTGGATCATAGTACCACTTGAACGTAGTTCATATGTCCTGTCTTCGGTTTAGAAACTCAGTGATTTTGGGGAGGATTGAAAAAAAATGTTTCCCCTAGTCATAGAAGATATGTTTCCAAGGCATATTTTTGAGGCCACATAGTAAGGATGATGTACTATTCTGTAATATAAAAGATGTTTTTTTTTTCCTTAAGATAAAATGTTTTATTAAAACAATTAAATTATTTGGCCATAAAAAGGACTGACGTTCTGATGCATCCTACAACATGGATGAAGCTTGAAGATGCGTTGAGTGAAATGTCAGACACAAAAAGACAAATATCTCATGATCTCATGGATAATAAATACCTAGGATATATAAATTTATAGAGACAGATAAAGATTTCCAGGTGCAGGGTGAGGAAAGAATGGGGAGTTACTGCATAATGGGTACAGAGTTCTGTTTGGCGTGATTAAAACGTTTTGGTAATGAATAGTGGTCATGGTAGCACAACACTGTGAATCTAATTCATACCATTGAATTGTAGCCTTGAAAGTGGTTCAGGTGGCACTTGTTACCCCTATGTTATAGTCTCTCAAAGACCATGGGTCCCAGCAGTTAGGGAATATGCTTATGGTAAGTAGCAGACTCAGGAAATTGGTCACATGTTCCCTGCCTCTTAAAAGGTTTTCTCTTTTCACTTAGCCATGTTTGTTCTGTCAATCAGAGAATGTTTCTGAGGCTGAAGTTCCTGGACCTGTGAGGCAGAGGACCCTAAGCGAGTTCTTGAGTGCCCCGAAATCGGATGTAAAAATTTGGGTCCTTGCTTTTTGTTCTGGGGGAAATGTCAGTTACTTTCATTAGATGCCCAAGATTCCTCAGAGCCACGAATCACTGCCAGCAGATTTCATTGTCAAAAGTCTGCCTTGGTCAACCCCATTTTCAGTAGATTTTGTTTTTGTGTGTGTATTCTTTTGTTTCTGCAGAGCTTCTATAGCAGTCTTTACAGATGTTGATTTCTTTTTAATAGTTAAGAGTGTATTTATTTATAAATGGAATATTCATATAGTTTTTTTGTTTCCAAAGAAGCCAGCAGTATCTGAACCTAAAATGCTTCTAAAAACCTCCTTTATTTTTGGTAAATTTTCTTTTGCTTTGACCCCTCTTCTTCAGAGCTATTGAGTGTTATATGAAGCAGGATGTTAGCACAGTAATTCATTTATTAAAGAGATGACACTGACTGGTCCCCCCATTTGTGGGCTGTTCCCTTCCCCCACCCCCAATAATAGATTTTATACCCAGTATGAGGAACAAGGTGGAGACAGTGATGTGACAGACCCACCAGGCTAACATTGAAGAATGACAAATATGGTTTAGTGCTTCCCAAATATTCACACCCCCTTTTTGGGCCTCATTCACATATGCTGAACTTGATATGGACATTTGTGGCCGTAAGAGTTTTATAGCTCAGTGGGAATTCTGACTAGGGTCCTGTTAGGCAAACTCTTCTGGGATGAAAAATCTGATCTTCTGATGGTGTCTGGACTTGGTTTATTAAGGCCCGCAAAGTGCTGTGGAAAGGCTACAGTGTAGAATTCAGGATACCTAGCATCCTGTGGCCACACACTTTTTTCTGACCCCAGCTGCCCCATTTTGTGGGTGGAGTCAGTCAGTCTGAGGACCTGCTGAATTCTTACATTTCTTCATTCTAGAACCTGTCTTTGAGTTTCTATTTCAGACCCATCATTTACATTTTCATCTATCTTTGCCTTATTTCCTCTCATCGTTATAAAGTATGGTTGTGTACAACCTGGTGTGCCACCAATGGACTTTTCTACATCTGTGTAATATAGACTTCCATGAAAGGAAGTGAACGCTTTGTAGGAAAGAAGATAGTAAACTACATGCCCTTAATTATGTGTCAGTCACTCAGCAAATATTTGTTGAACAATTTAGATGTTAGGTGCTTATGTTTCAAAAGTTATGTTTCATTTCCTTATAGCAAAAAAATAATTTTTTTCCCTTTTCCTTTTTAGGAGTTTACTATAAAATGGGACTTCTGATTGTACTCACTGGACTGTGGCTACTCTCCTCAGTAAAGGCAGATTCAAAAGCCATTACAACCTCTCTTACAACAAAATGGTTTTCTACCCCATTGTTGTTAGAAGCCAGGTAAGAAGGCATTTTTTTTTCTTTGACATGTTTGAGTAAAAATGTGGGCTCTGCCAGTGACTATTCAGGAGCATTTTAGGGAGTGAGATTTATCATCAAACGCACTTATGAAGAGCATCTTTCAGTGTGGCACTGTGCTGTGTGCTTTACAAAGGCAGACTCTATGACACAGAATCTGCCTTTCAGTAGATGTGGAATGTATTAATTCACAGAGATGTTCAAACTAAACAAATATATGGAATTGGCTAAATTATGATGATATCTTGCAGGTAAAGTATAAATGCAGTAATAAGGGAAGAGAGAATTATATGTAAAGGAAAATTTCTACTTATTTGAAGAGGATTTTAAAGAGATGTTTATTAGAAGGAAGAGAAGAGAACTTGACAAGACAGGGAAAATCAGGGAGGAAGCTGAGGAAATGACCACGTTCTATCTGTTCTAAGATGTTCATTTTCTGTGGTTTAACATCTACAAACTCAGGATGTATTTTTTAATCAAATTAAAATTGGTAGTATTTTTCTTTCTTAGTGGTTCATAAGACAATGGTATGTTTTAAAATAGACATTGTTTTAAAATTGATACAATTAAATATAGTAACGATTTCTTGGGAAATTTTGTATTCCAAGTATACTTTCTAGCAACTGTTTATAATAGCCAGTTTTTATATGTTTATAGATAGAAACTTATTTTCCTTGTATCTTAAATAAAATATAGTTAGAGCTGGAAAAGAATCTTTCCATAGGATAAATGTAGGTAGGTTGAGCAGTAAGCACTTTGTGAGTGCTAGTACTTGGTAGTGCTAGACTAGTAGGTTACTAGAATATTAGTGCTAGGTTATTTCAGTTACCTTTGTGAGTTTCTTTAATCTCTGGAAAATATGAATGAAGAGTTTTGTTTTTCTCATATATATGAACAGCTGCTTCAAGGCAAAAGCCTCATTTGGTATTGCTAAGAGGACTGCTTGCCTTGATTGCTCGGGTCTTGACTTGCTAAGGAGTCCCACAGCAGACTTTCTGACTAACAAATGTTCTTCCTTCATTTCTCTGTGCTTTCCTTTTCTGAGCAATAAAATGGCCCAAAACAAAAAAATAAAAATAAAAAAAAACCCACTCCATGTATTACATAATGATGCCATGATGACTAATTTGATAAATGGTGTGAGCTCCTCAAATATCAGAATTGGTTAGTCATAAGGGTGAAGTGTCTGAAGGTAGTTTGAGGTCCCAGACTGTCTGAGCCAGGACTCTAATAACTGAACCTTTCTTTGTTCTTGCTAATCATATTTTGGATGTTTCGTCTGGTATAAATCTAAGTTATTGAGATACTATCACTTCCTAAATAATTCTGTACAGTTAACCGTAAGAGTTATTTTTTGATATTCTGCTTAACATTTTTAATGGGATTACATTCCATTACTCTCACTTTTTATTTACATCAACAAATTTCTTGGCTTATGTGCACTGTCTTCTAAGATCCTTAATGGCAGATACCTATGGATTTTTGAAAAAGTATGCTAAACTTGTCAGCCTTAATTTCTCACCTTTTCTTACTTCCTTTAATGACTCTGAGGCAGGCAGAGAATATTGTTTCCTTCACCAACTTCTCGATCGCAAACATCTTCCTTTTCTTGGTATCTCAAGTCATTTGCCCTTTGGTTCACTGTTTGTAGGCCTCTTCTTGTGTTGCACACAGTTTGCCAAGGTAATGGACCTTAGGCAACTCAGAAGCCACTCCCTTTTCACCTCCAGAGCTAGTTGCAGCTGCCATTCTTCCTTTCCAAGTCCATGGCAGAACCTGATAAAGGGTTGCGGCCCTCTGTCCATCTGCATCAGAGTGAAGGGTCAGAATCTTTCTCCACGCACTGAGCCAGGCAGCAACCATGGATCTTTGGCCTTTCTTGTGTCTGTCCCCTAGGGACTAAAAATATCCCTGTGTATATTTTTAGATTGGGCCTGATGTTTACACAGGGGTTGTAGCCTTGTAGTTGTCCATGAAGTGATGTTTCTATCTAATGAAAATAAAGCCCTGAATATGTTTTGAGCAGTTATAGTCACCAGCAAAAATATTGTGTAAATAGGTATTATTCAAATTGAAACCAACAATCATTTATTGAGTGCTAGATATTATAATCACCTGAGAATGCAGCATGATTTAGGGGGTAAATCATATAGACTTGAAATCATATTCCAACTTTTTGCATTTACTAACTCTGTGCCTGAAAGCAAGTTAACAACCTCTCGGAATTATACTTTCTTTATTTGAAAAATGGTCATAACTCAGGGTTGTTGTGAAGACCTGGGTAAATATGCTGAACATAATGCCTGCCACATAGTAAACCCTCCTTAAATATTAATTTCCCTTTCCCTTCTAGTTCTGTGTAGAAGGAAAGCTAATTCTCATCTCCCACAATAACTTTGGAAATCTAAGGAAACAGATTTATTACCAGATTTATACTTTTTGGTAGACATTCAGGCTGTTCTATGTTGTGGTGGTGGTGTTTTTTTTTTCCTTTATAGATTAAAACCTTTTTATTATGCCATTAAAAATGTTTATAAATAGAAAGAATGGTATAATGCAGTCTCCCTATACCCATCATCCAGTTTTAGTGATAATTCAAGCCCAATACCCCCCGCCACCCCCCGGAATATTTTAAAGTGAATTCTAGACATCATATAATCTTATCTGTAAAACTGTAGGTTTTTGCTTAATGGGATAGGTACAAGATGCTAACAAACAAACAAACAAACAAACAAACAAAAATACTTTAAAGAAATGGAAGCTTTCCTTTTAACAATACCTTGTATTCTCTTCTCCCTTGAATAGATTCAGTGGATCTAGTAATTTTGTTAAGACTGTTTCAAGCTTAGACCTTTTAAGTTTTATTTATGCAGTGGGATGAAAAAAGAATGTATGTTTCAAGGAGTGTTCTTGTAATTATTTGAAAAGCATGTACTTATGTGCGTATGGCCTTTATCTAGGAGGGTCTTAGCCCCAGTGAGTCCTTGTTCTTCTTACCACTGCACCTGCTGTGGGTCTCTTGTTCTTCCCCTGCCCACTAGCTTATCTTGTGACTGCAGCTTTAATTCACGAAGTAGTGTCGATTTGTGTATTTAAACGTTTCTGCCTGACTACCTATTTTCTTAGACTATAAGCTATTAAAAGATTGGTATGGTACCTATATCAGTTATTAGAAAGCCTAGAAAAATACCATGCTCGAGGCACGAAATAATTTAATACATTATGGTATTGGTTATTTTCAGAAACCTATTTTTAGAGAAGTTGTGCATTACCAGGAAATGTTTCTTATTTTTCCCATATTTCTGTGTCTAGCTGTGGAGTAGAGTGAGAGTTGTACACCCCAGTGTTGACAAGTAATGGGAAAGTCTTCCTTTGGCTAGGTAAGCTGAGATTCAGATCTGTAGTTTGCTTTAAGACAGTGAAAGATCGCTACTACATTAGTATAATGGCTTAGAGGAAAAGATAACCAGTTTACATTAATCATTCAATTAGTACATGTATTTTCTTGTAGGGATTTTAGGCTCTTGAATGAAGGGAAATTTAGGATGACCATTATTTTAGGTCAGTGGTGTAAAGTCAAGTAAAAAAAAAGATGGCATTAAATTCTAAGACTTAATTTAATTAGATCAGTACTAACGTCAATCCAAAATTTGGTGATCTTGAAAATTTGTACTTATTGATGTAAAGCAGATTACAACATGCTGCCTTGAGTCGCTCAGAAATTTTCTAGGGCTTCATGTTTTCCTGTGGGATAATGTTAGGCAAAACATTTTTGACCTTTCTAAGATCTTTCAGAAATTAAGTGAGCAGAACTAGTAATAGAATTATCAGTTCCTAATTCTGCATTGACTACCAGACAACATTTTCACTAATGGGATTTCATAAGCTTCCTTTATATTGGGACTTCCCTGTTGGGACATTTTTATTATTCTTGGTTTCTTAAGGCTAGCTATTAAGCTATTCAGTTAATAAGTGATTAACAGCTAATTAGCTATTAAGACTTGCTTATCTTAAAGATATATATATATATATATATATATATATATGACATGTTTATATGTAATATAAGTAATATATATGTAATATATGTAATATATGTTTATATGTAATATACCTATTATAAATTAAAAGCCCAACTATGGACATTTGGAAATTTTACTCTCTTTAGTAAAAATCTTCTATAAAAGATTTTAAATTGTTTTGTTTCTGACATTTCTCCCTTTTCTGCCAGTGAGTTTTTAGCAGAAGACAGTCAAGAGAAATTTTGGAATTTTGTAGAAGCCAGTCAAAATATTGGATCATCAGATCATCACGGTAAAATTGAAGCAAATGTTTCTTTGACTTTGCTATCTGGTATCTTTAGAAAAAAATGGCTTCTGGGGCAGTATGTGTGGCATGGTAGTTAAGGGAAAACATTTTTGTCTTAAATGACTAGAGTTGTGATGGTAGCCAGCAAAGCCAACAAAACCCAAATAATTATTTTTGAAGCAGCTTGTAAGTTTGGCTATATGTACTACCTTAGATATTTTTCCTTTTTTTTTTTTTTTTTTTTTTTTCTCTTTTGTGTTCTTTTTTTTAAAGTGCTAAATGACTGTTTTGTGGAAGTAAACTTCATTTTAAATCATTTAATATTAACTTAATAAGTAGCTGATTTTATTCACTCTTTTGTTATGAACTAATTATGACTGATGTATTATCAGTTAAGTTAGTTATATTGATAAATTACTGCCATCCATATGTTTTCCATTTTCTCTGGCAACTACCTACAACTTGAATGTATGAAGTACTGTTTCATCCTGTTACATTTTCTGATGCCCTTTTGCAAACATTTTCTATTGTCATATACTAGCCAAAACCTTATTTTACTCAACCTAAAGTGAATAAGTCCTTATTGAATAGGGATTGGTTCTTATTGAAGAGAAAATGTTTGACATTTGTGTGACTGCTGATAATATTTAACTGAATTGATTTTTAATTTTAATTTTTTTCAAAATAATACCTATTTAGAAAGTCAAGTCTGAATTTTTTTGTGATGTGAGTACATTAAGATTTTGAACAAGCATCTCTAGGTTTTAGTTTTGTAGCGTCAACTGGAATTGTTTAAATGATCAAAAGAGCATTTTACTTTTAGCTTAAGACTTTATAGAACAAATTTATCAAACTGAGTTTTCTCATGAAATTTGAACACTGCCATTTAAAATGAAGTTTTTCAATATAAATGATATGTGTTCTTTGTTAAAGTTATGGGAGTATTTAAATTCTTGGAAATGTTCATAAAAGTGTTAAACATTTTACTTATTTGAACTATTATTCATAGCCCTGCCACCCAACTATAGACACCATTAACGGTTTGGCAACATTTTGAGATATTTCTTTCTTGTCTCCTTTTTATTCAGAAAATATCAATGCAGTTTGGACCCTTTTATATTCTTCTTAAAATGCTAATATTTTTCTTCTTAAAATTTAAAATGTAATTTTTTTGTTAAATTCAGAATATGATTCAGAAGTCAAAGCTATGTAAGTGGTTATACACAGAGAAATCTTGTTCCCTCCCCACCCCAATTCCTTCCTTCTGTTTCTCCCTTGCTTTTCATAGCCATTTAAATTAATTTCTTGCTTAACCTTCAATTTTTAAAATCAACAAATACATACATATATTCTTATTTCTTGTTCTTACAGTGAAAAAAGATAGCTTTCTGTATACATTGTTTTGTACCTTACGATTTTCATTAACATTATAACCTGGGGATTTTTTTTGTGTGTGTATATATATATATATATATATTTTTTTTTTTTTTTCCTTTCAAATCATCTCATGGGAACTTTTTGCTAAGTGCCTCTTCCCAAACTTTAAAATTTCATCTGGTCCTTTAATACCTTGTGCTCTCCCTTGCCCTCTTCAGTTGTGTTATTTGGGTTTATAGCATGGGCAAGGCATTAGCGATAAAAAGATAAATAAGTTCTAGTCTCTGCCTGTGGGGATACAAAGGCTAGTTGGGGGAGGAGTGATATTGAATAAATAATTTAGTGCATGATGTGGTAAGATGAATGGAAGAGGTAAGTATTACGGGAACAGAGAAGACATACTTAGTCCAGTGAGGCATGGGGTTGGAGAAGGAGCGGCTCCTCAGAGTAGATGTTTGCACAGAGGAGGTGGGTAGGAGTTAGCCAGTGGGAAGATAGCAACACAGAGAGTGGGCTTCATTTGAACAAAGGGAAGAGAGGAAGAGGCCAAATGCACTGTGTACTCATGGGAATTTTAAGCAATTGACAACAAACAGTTCACCTTGAAGTGCAGTACAGCATATTGGCAATATTTGTGGTCCTGTACCTTTTTTTTTTTTTTAACAAATCAATTTTATTTATACATATTATTAAAGCATACAATCCATCCAAAGTGTACACTCAGTAGTATTTTGTATAATCACATGGTGTTGTGCATTCATCACTTCAGTCTTTATTATAGGATTTTCATTATTCCAATAATAATAAACAAAAAACAAAGAATCAAAAACTCATCATCTTTCAATCTCTCTATGCTTCCCCTGCCATACATAGCTGCTATTTTTTTTCCTTCTCTCTATACCTTTTTGTAACATATAGCTTTATACGTTATGATTTTATTTGGATATCTCTAATCATAAACAGTTTTTTCCATTCATATTTTTCCTTAACAGATACTGATTATTCCTATTATCATGCAATATTGGAGGCCGCATTTCAGTTTCTGTCACCTCTACAGCAGAATTTGTTGAAATTTTGTCTATCTCTTCGTTCCTACTCAGCTACAATTCAAGCCTTCCAGCAGGTGAGTTCAGTGGTTATAGATAACAGTATTTTGCAAGGATTGTATCGCATAATGATTGGTTAGACTGCAGTTGTCCTAGCATTGTATTACAGAGCTATAACTTTTTTTACTTGAAATTTTCTAGGATTTATGATTTGATATAAAATAAATGTTGATTTTAAAACCATTATTATAAAATAAAACATAGAAAATCACATGTAACAGAAATATAGTATAAAGAATTATAAAAGTGAACACCCTCATAACTTCCACTCAGGTTAAGAAATACACTTAGCCAGGCCTCCTGGGAGCCCTCCATGTGCCCTGTCTCTGTTGCAGCCACCTTTTGCCCTCCTAAAAGACTCACCACACTTCTGTCGGAATCACTTCCTGTATTTCTTTACACAATAGAGTTTAATCTTGCCCAATTTTTAAAAATTTGATAATTTGGGTAATCTCTCTTAATTTACAGGTTCTTCCTCCATCTCTTTTTTTTCCTATTGAATAACTTGACTGTTTGGGCTATAGATTTTTTCACAGTCTAAGTTTTGTTGATCACATACTCATGAGGCAGTTAACTTAATCCTTTGTCCTCTGTTTCCTTCAAATTGGCAGCTAGATCCAGAGGCTTGATCATAATTGGATGTCATCCCTTTGGCAAGTCTATAGGTAGTGTTCTATTCTTCCTTCAGGAAGCATCTAATATCTGCTTTCTTTTTAAGATTTAGCAGCCATTACTGCTCCATGCTTAATCTCTTAATTCACTGAGAGCTGTGAAATGAGGATCTTATGCTTTGGTCATTTCTTTTTCATTTGTTACAGGAACATGGATATAAAGAGGCACATACCCTCATTCGGCCTTGTTCACTGGTCCTGCTTGCATAGGAAAGCAGAATCCATGCTTGATATCTTTCCTTTTGTTTACCACGTTTTGAAATGAATTTGATTCACTAGCATCCTTTTCTTTGACCATTTAGTTCTTTTGTTTTTTGTTTCTTTTGGTATCTTGAACTTAAAAATTTAAATATATTTGATGATTTTCACTCCATTGTAGTTTTATTCTTATTGAGAACAAATTGTTCCATCTTTGGCCAGCGGAGGGCCTTTTCAAATTGGCTCTTGAGTTCTTTATCCTGCCTCCCCTTCTACCCTCCCTTCCTTCTTTTTTTTTTTTTGAAATTTATTTTCCCTTCCTTTTTAGAGAAGTTGAAGGTTTACAGAAAAATCATGCAGAAAGTACAGAGTTCCCATATACCCCACTCACATGCACAGTTTTCCCTATTATTAACCCTTTGCATTCGTGTGGTACCTTTGTTACTGATGAAAGAATATTACTATACTTATACTATTACTGGTAGTCCATAGTTTACACTGGGTTCACTCTCTGTTGTACACTTCTGCAATTTGTTAAAATTTTTCTTCTGGAAACATAAATACTACCTAAAATTTCCTTTTTTCGATCACATTCAAATATACAATTCAGTGGTGTTGATTACATTCACAATATTGTACTACTATCACCACCATCCATTACCAAAACTTTTCCTTTGCCCCATACAGAAACTGTACAAATGAGGCATTAACTCTCTATGCCCTACCCTCACCCTATCCCCTGGTAACTTGTATTCTAGTTTCTGACATTATGACTTTGCGTATTCTAATTATTTCATATCAGTGAAATCAAACACTATTTGTCTTTTTTGTGCCTGGCTTATTTCACTAAACAGGATGATCCATGTTGAATGTATGAGGACTTCATTCCTTTTTATGGCTGAATAATGTTTTATTATAAATAAGTACATTTTATTTATCTATTCATCTGCTGTGGGGCACTTGGAAAATTGTGAATAATGCCTCTGTGAACATCAGTGTGCAAATATCTGTTCAAGTTCCTGCTTTCATTTCTTTTGGATATATGCCTAGAAGTGTGATTGCCAGATTGTATGGTAATTCTATACTTAACTTTCTGAGGAGCTGCCAAACTGTCTTCCACAGCAGTTGCACCATTTTACATTCCCACCAACACTGAAGGAGTGTTTCTATTTCTCCATATCTTCTCCAATACTTATTTTGTTTGTTTTTTTTTAATTTAAAAACTTTTTTTATAGTAGCCATTCTAGTAGGTATGAATCCTGAGTTCTTTTGATGCCACACTACTAGTCTTTGCTTCCTTGCTCTCTGGTATGATATGAGATTTCAGACTCATCTTATATATCTCTGGTTCTAGATTTGGAATCAGCCATTTCTCTAAGAGGGTCTTAAAAACGGTATTTCTATGGTTGGGAATGGTATTTTAAGAATACAATCTAAGCACTAGGGTTATTTGTTGCCATTGGGTTGGTCATTGTTCTTAGGCTTTCATGATGCACTGAGATAGGAAATAATTACACACACATATATATTTTTTAAATTTATTTTTCACACACATATTTATATTTAATGATAAAATACTTTGAGTTCATGCTGATATTCAAATTCAGGACTACTTTGTTACAACTCTCTTTTCTTCCATACAGAAAATCCCAGTTCTCAGGGACACAAGGGATGATAGAATTAGCCTTTCTCGTGACAACTCATTTGTTTTATCCCATGGTACGGACACAGTTGTCTTAATAACAGTATTCATACTTTTGCCACTAGTTGTGTTTACTGAAAACAGTTAAAAACTTTTCTTTTGGCCTAGTGATCTCTACCCCCCACCCCTTTTTAAGTAAGTGTATTCTCCCTAGTCAGAGCATAGCCCCTTTGGCCTTTAACCCTCACATGGTCTTACATCTATCAGTAATCATATCTTTAATGCTCACCACTAGTCCTTTTTTCAAATGTCTTTAGTCAGTTAGGCCTCTGGTGCTTGCTCACTGGTAGATTCCTTAAGAAGGCTCATGAAAGTAAGATTTCCTCAGTTTTTGCCTCTTACTCTCTTTGCTCTTTATGCTTGAACGTCTGGATATGAAATTCTTGGTTCACATTTTCTTTCATTGAGCATCCTAAGCATGTTACTCCATTTTATTTTGGTATAAAGCCTTCCTACAGAAAGTATGATGATAATCTAATTTTCTTTCTTTTAAAGTCACCTGTTCTTTTTGTTTAGCTACCCAAAGGATATTTTTCTTTAAAGTCATAATTTTACTAGAAAAAGCTAAGTGTTGATTACACTGGGTCAATATTCTCAGAACAGTATGTTCTTTTAATGTAGAGTTTCAAATAATTTTTTAAATTTTAGGTAAGTTTCCTTAAATTATAGTTTGTCTGTCCTCTTTTGTTTATCTGCTTCAGGGATTCATGTCATGTATATGTTGAATCTTCTTTGCCTAGCTTCAATATCTGTCATTTTTCTCTTTTTTAGGAGGTACCTGGAATTGAACCCAGGACCTTGTAAATGGGAAGCAGGTGCTCAATCACTGAGCTACAGCCACTCCCCAATGAGAGTTGGTTTTTTCGTTTGTTTGTTTTGTTTTTAGGAGACACCGGGTATTGAACCCGGGACCTTGTACATGGGAGGCAGGTGCTCAACCAATTGAGCTACATCTGCTCCCATCATTTTTCTTGAATCCCTTTTATCTCTTCTCTCTGTTATTTTTATTTTTTAAAATTTACTTCCTTTTCATCTACTTAAGTCATTACTTGTATTTATTTGTTCTTGTGTTCCTTCCAGTTTACCCTTCATTTCTAAAATGATTTTTCTTTTACTCTTGATTCTTTCTTGAGTTCTGTCACCTTATTTCTGAGTTTTACTAATTCTTGACTTAGGTTATTCTTCATGGATCATTATCTTAAAGCTTTTTAACTGTTTTGAAATAGTGGTTTACATTTTTGATCTGTCGTCTGGGTATGCATTTCTGGCATGATTTCATTGATTTTTTTTACGTTGTACAAAAGGACACCTTAATATTAGTATATATTGTATAAATGATACCAATGCAGACAACAATGCTTGTCATTATAGCCTTTCCTTTTCCCATTTCATTATAGTCACACTTCTCAATGTGCTTTTCATTCAAGTTGCAGATAGGCTTATGTTTGGTGTTAATACATTTCATTGTAAACATAAATTTGCATCTCCTTCTGCCTTCCCCTTGAATGTCTTATATATATTTACTTTTTTATGCATTTCATTTTTTAGGGGGGGACAGTCATTTTTTAAGAGGCTATGTAATTCTCCCTATTTCAGTGAGGGACTTCACATTAAGTTGTATATTATACTAAATTAGGACAGCATAGTGCAATTTAGTTAGGACAATGTAGTTAAATTTTGGCACTTAAAATTGATGTTTGTAAGCCTAGTTTTCAATAAAGTTGCATTTTGTATTCCCTGGGTATCTTTAGGTATCTTCTGAGAGCAAATTTTTATGTTCTCTTTGGGGGATAATAGTAGCATCTACCTCCTCAGGGTGTATTGGGAGGAACTAAATATAAGTAAAGCACTGAGCTGTAAAGCTCTTACTTGCCCGGGACATAATGAGTATTCAGTAGATGCTAGTTTTTGCTCTTATTGACATCATTTTATTGTTAGGAATTATTTTAAAAATGTATTTTATATTACATGACAGATAGCAGCTGATGAACCTCCACCAGAAGGATGTAATTCGTTTTTTTCAGTGCATGGGAAGAAGACTTGTGATTTTGATACTCTTGAAACACTAGTACTAACAGCATCTGAAAGGTACAGTGTGTTTCTTTAAATAAATATCAAGCATTTCATTGTGCATTCTTCTATGTACATCTTCTCGTTTTACTTCTCTGTTTTGTATTCTGTAAGTATAGTGAGAATATGGAGTTTGGAACCAGACTAGATTTAAATCCCAGCTCCATCACTTAAAATATTGTTGTGAAATTGGGCAAATTATTCAACCTTTCTTCCCTTATTTAATTTAAAATGGAGATGATAAGAATACTTAATCATACTGTTATTGCTTAGTAATGGCTGGATCTGCAAGATAACACAGACTTTGTCATCAGTTTAGTAAATAGTACTGTGTATATTAAAGCCAGTGCCTTGAGTTAATGATGATACCTCACAATATTATTAATTTCAGACAAAGGTGACTATTTTAAAAGATAATTGCATGCTTAATTTGAATATTAGATTGCTAATTAATGGGCTGGCCTTTTTGCTTCAAGGTAGACTTCTTATGGTGGACAAATATTATAGGTACCACTTTTGCTACTTCCTCTAATGCTGTTATAATTAGCAGGGCTCTCTCTGCAGCATTGCTGTGCTGTATCAAAAGTGCTGATGGCATTTTGGGTCACATAGTGCTTCTTTAGCAAGGCTATCTGCCCAGCATGGGGCCTCTGTCCACACATGCTGCCAATGCTTCTTGTCAGGGTGACTACCAAAAACACTCAGTGCACACTCCAGCTGATTGAGGGTTGAGGTATGGGCATTCCACAATGCCTGCATGGTTGTAAAGTGGAGCTCTCTGGGGGAAACGAAATTTTAAAAGAATTCTTTAAAAACAAAATTTTTAAAGAATTTTAATTCTTTAAAAAAATTTACACTTTGCTTAATTTGTTACAACAATAATGTAGAAGTTCATAAAGAAAAGAATGATTGTGTCTCTTCTGATATGTGGTAACAACTTTTAATGGTTTAGCATATTCCTTTTAGATTTTTTCCAATAGTTACCAATTTATACATGTAATTAAGCTTATTTTTAAAGGAGATATCTTTCCATGTAGTACATGTGGGTGTACATTATTACACATGCATAATGACCTGTGTAAAAATGGCCCATACTTTTTTCTTTACTTATGGTTTTTAAAGTTTTTTTCCCTTTTTTTTTTTTTTTTAATTGCAGCAAGGCTAGAGTGAACATCCTTATTCATATATCTTACCATCTGTTAAACTGTTCATTGTAAGAGAGACGTAGGTCATAAAGTCTATGTGTTAAGCTCCATCAGTTTATTGATGCCATCCTTTGAGAAGTTTTTTTTTTTTTTAACAAATCAATTTTATTTGATTGATACATATTAATAAAGCATACAATTCATCCAAAGTATACAATCGATGGTATTTGGTATAATCGCATAGTTGTGCATTCATCACTTCAGTCATTTTTAGAGCATTTTCATTTTAATAATAATAATAATAATAATAATAAACAAACCTCTCAATCTCCCTTTGAGAAGTTTTTTTATTTTTTATTTATTTATTTTTCTGGAGGTACCAGGGATTGAACCCAGGACCTCGTACATGGGAAGCAGGCACTCAGCCGCTGAGCTACTTCTGCTCCCCAGTGAGAGTTGGTTTTTTTGTTTGTTTTTAGGAGTTACTGGGGATCAAACCCGGGACCTTGTACATGGGAAGCAGGTGCTCAACCACTGAGCTACATCTGCTTCCCAATTTTTTGTTTTTTGTTTTGAGAAGTTTTTAAAATTTATGAGGAAAACTTAAAATTTAAATGCCAGGACAACCATAATAGTAAAAATGGTAGAGGAGGGAGACTTACTGTAATTGGTAAAGAATACACTTAAAGTCATCTTCTGCTTTTCACATGATTTGTACATATGTTCTCTTCGGGTACCAGGATACTTAGGTTCTATTGATATAATAGAATAATATACCAAAGCTTTAATACTGTGAGAATTGGATATATAGTCACTTTTTTTTCCCTCTCTAGCAATTGGTAACGATTATTAATCCAAGTCCTCATTTTTAGTATTTAGTATTTATGTAATGTACTTTATTTTTAATCATTATCAAATTAGACTCATACCTGACAGTTATTGTAAATAACTGAAAACTCTTTAAGATTGGCACTTCTTATATTAAGATACTTATAATCTTTATTTAAATTATCTTATCTGTGGTTTACATTTTGTACAGTTTTTAATTATTTAAAATTTTTTTAAGTTTAACATTTTAAGGTTTCAATATTTATTTTTAGAGCTAAACCACTATTGTTCAAAGGAGATCACAGATATCCCTCTACCAGCCCTGAAAGCCCAGAGGTGATTTTCTACTCTGAGATTGGCTCTAAAGAATTTTCTGATTTCCACCGCCAACTTGTATCAAAAAGCAATGCAGGCAAAATCAATTATGTATTCAGGCATTATATATCTGTAAGTATTGACTTATTTTATAATTGTTTTGAATATTAATTTGCCCAGCATAACCTTAGAACATAAGATAATAATTTCCCCCCTTTACAAAATAATTTAATTATTTTAACTACTTCTTGAGAAGTATAGTTCTTTCATTGAATATATTATTTGCACATTGGAGGTGCTTTGCCTGTCTTCCTGAATGATTGTAAAACAATTATTCTAAAAGAGTGGTTTATTAGTTAACATTTTATTTCAAAATGAACCATATAAATAATGTTTCTAAAATTTAATATGGTCAAACTGGAACTGATTCTTTGAACTCAGTTTATTCATTGTTTCTTTTTTTAAACACCTTTTCATTTGTTGGAGGGGAGAGGATCTTTAAGGAGGTGAAATCAGGCAGAATAGGTTTAAAATTAAGCTTTTTAGACCGTATATACCATTTAGCATTTAAAATATTTACACGTAAAGATTGTTAGCCTTTAGTGTTTCTGTGTTGTAAAGCGCTTAGTAAATATTGGGTGCTAAGTCCATTCAAGTAAAATTTAAAAATTAAAATAAAAATTTTTACCAGCAGAATCGGATTTATCAGTGTCCAGTTTGACACTGGTCCCATCAAAGCACTTAGGAAAACCTCTCCAATTTTCAACTCCTCCTCTGTAGGTTCTGGAACTTCTCTTTTTTCATTTCTTCATTCACATGGTTTGGGAACTTTTTCCTTTCAACTGTCCATTCATCTGGTTTTGACTCTACCTTGGAATTCCTGTTCCCACAGCTGTGGCAGGCTACACGGGGTAAAGACTTTATTCCTATGGCTAGAATTTTATATATAAACATATAAGGTCTAAATTGATTTTTTAAATTTATTTAATAGAATTACTGTTTAGGTGTAGGTAAGTGCTTTGTTACTGTTGGTATTTTGCCAGGTTTTGGACTTAAAACATTCTTTTGGTGAGTTTCCTGGCCACATGTTTAATATTTTGAGTCTGTAATCCTAGATGCTGCCTTCTAGATGTATCATTAAATTGGTGGCATCCATGTACATGTTGCCATTTTAAAAAGCTGGATGGTAATGGTGGAATACTTGCTCTGCTTGCAGAATCCCAGGAAAGAGCCTGTTTACCTCTCGGGCTTTGGTGTGGAATTGGCCATTAAGAGCACTGAGTACAAGGCCAAGGATGATACTCAGGTGAAAGGTGAATTTGTAAAATAAGACCAATGTGTTTTCCTTTCCTTAAACATTTTACAGGGGGATTTGTTTCCATAATGAAAAAGAATAGATTTAGGAGAGTGGTTATCCTGTGTTTGAATCCTGGTTCTCGTACATCTGAGTTGGGTGACTTTAAGGAAATTTTCTAGGTCTGATTTTTTTTACCTCTGTAAAATGCAGGTAATGATATGTGCTTCTTAAAGTTTTTGTGAGGAATAAATAAGATGAATGTATAATGAATTTAGCACAGTTTCTGGCACAGAAAAGTTCAATCAGTGATTTGCAGTCATTAATTTGGGCAAATTCTTTGGAATTTTGACATTAAAAAATCCATTGTTTATCATTTTTAAAGCCACTAATTCTGAAATTTTTAACATGTAAAATTTTCCAAAGTTTAAGAATAAAATACATTCTTATTTTTCCAGGAATTAGAAAATATTAAATACATTTGTTCTGTTTAAGAACTGCAAAATGTTAATTGGGTTGCTTAACGATTTAAATTATTTTTAATTTCAGGTGTTTTTAAATTTTTTCAACATTCAAGCTTTATGATGTTAATTACCTTGTCTATTTTTATTCTTTTTGTTTTTTTCTTTATTAGAGAAATTGTGAGTTTACAGAACAATTGTGTATAAAAGACAAGATTCCCATATACCATCCTATTATTAACACCTTGTATCAGCGTGGAACATTTGTTATAATTGATGAAAGCACATTATTATAATTGTACTATTAACTGTAGTCCATGGTTTAACTTTTTGTTTGTGTTGTGGAGTTCCATGGATTTTTTTTTTTTAATATATATTTTTTATTAGGGAAGTTGTGAGCTTATAAAACACTCATGCATAATGTCCAGAATTCTCATACATCACCCCTCCACCAACACCTTACATTGTTGTGGTACATTTGTTGCAAGTTATAAAAGAATATGATCAGACTATTACCAATAACTATGGTTCATAGCGTACATTTGGTGTATTTTTTCTATATACCCCCTATTATTAACACCATGTATTAGTATTGTGCATTTGTTACAGTTCATGAGAGAAGGTTCTCATGTTTGCAATGTTAATCACAGTCCATCACCACATGGTTCACTGTGTATACAGTCCCATGCCTTGTACGTTCTATCCAAATTGTATACTCAATGGATCTCATTTTCATCACAGAGTTGTGTAGTCATTGCATCAGTAGATTTTTTAATGTTTTCCTTAGTCCAAAAGAAAAAATCCCATACCCACCTGTTATTGACCCTTAATGTTGATATAGTACCTTCTTTGACATTGATGCAAGAATGTTACAATATTGTTGTTAACTATAATCCATAACTTACATTAATTGTATTTTTCCCATGTATCACCATATTCTTACCACCTTGTAACAGTGACATACATTTGTTCTAGTTCATAGAAGACCAGTTCCATGGATTTAAAAAAAATTCTTTTTAATTACCCTTTTATTTTTAATCTGAGTGATTAGACATGTATTTGCTGTGCTTTTATAGGGACTGAGGTGAATACCACGGTGATTGGTGAAAATGATCCTATTGATGAAGTTCAAGGATTCCTCTTTGGAAAATTAAGGTTTGTATATTCTCTTTGGGGAAGCACCCTTCTTCTCTTGAAACCTCCAGGTTTCCTTGCACTGTAAGGTTCATCTTTCTCTTCACTGTCTGACTTACAGATGTCCTAACAAGACTCTATATATTTAATCTAAAAGGAAGAGATTACCACTTAATTTATGGTTCAGTACATGATTTCTTGTTATTTTGAAGCATATTATCTCAGACAGTATAACTATTGCTGCCTGCCTATGGCTTAAAGTGATTTCTTTTTCTGGGTTTATCAGTTGGTATCACAAAGCTATTTTTTGACGGATGTAATTGGAGAATTTGAGTTGTTTCATTTAATTTTTTCCCCAAGAAGAACAAATGTATTTTAAGTTAGAGAGACCATGGCTATTTACTTTTGCTAAACCTAGTCTGAAAAAAATGCAGAAGAGGCATAGCAGATTTTGTACGTGTTAAATTGAAGTACATTTTATTAGAATTTGCTTTATGCAAAAAGGGATAAAGAATTTTTTTTTGAGAAGTATAATTCCATAAACACTTTATGAAAGCATCATAGAATTTTATATCAGAAGTATCTTTTTAGCTGTTATTTCAAAAGTTGCGTTTATTTCATCATGGCTTGATAATTTTTCAGAGCCCTGAATTCTGGGTTATCTGGAAATTCTAATTAGGATATCTACAGTGTTCTTTATTTTATATTTTGAAAGGAAAGAATTATACAGAAAGAGTACATGCTAGGTTGGTTTCATATTCTTTAGCCTTAGCGTTTAGCAGAGTGAAATGACTTACCCAGACTAACAGGCGGTCTGCCAGAGATGATTTCGTCCATACTGGTTGGTTGCTGATACGTTGGGTTCATCCTGTGTAGTTATTTCTTTTTGTTTAACATCAGTTTGGGCTTCACTGGTATGTAATCAGGTTCCATTTTTATTTGGCCCAGGTTTCCGGAATCTCTTTTCATATTCATGTTTTTTATTTTTTTTATTTTTTTGGATAGGATTGTAATTTTATGCATTTGTAGCATAAAGATATTATGCAGAATACTGAAGATGTTTTCCTTGTTTGGACATTGAAAATTGCTATTTAGCTATCCAAAGTAACTGGACCATTTTTTTGGTATTTTTATCATGAAGACAAGTTTTGTAGTAACTGATTGGAAATGAGTTTGTGGGAAGGTGAAGGATTTGAGTAAACTTTTTACTTTCTTCATGTTGCATTTAAGAAATTTAAGTTTCTGGCATTTAGAAGAACTGAATGAACCTACCAGTCATCTTTCTGTCTTGATCTACAAAGATGTATCTCTGCCTCTGATAACCTCTGTTTTACTAGGTTTAAATGGAGTATGCTATATTTCAAGATAAATCAAAACCAAACCAAACTCAGGAGCCTTAATTAGCCTGAATTAGCACTCATGTGACTAAACGATTTATGATCATGTAAGCTGGAAGAAATTCATTTTGGGATTGATAATATATTTTCCAATTTCATTTTGAAAAATTAAAAAGATTCATTAAAGTGTAGAGATTAATGTGACATGTATCCGCCACCCAGAATTGATTGTGGCTCTCATATTGTGTGAAGACTTCTTTTACTTAAACCAAAGAGGCAGTAAAACACTATATTACTTTGTTTTCTACTCTTAGTCCCATTTCCACCCCCCACCTTAGGGATTCACTATTTTAGTGATTCATTTTTTAATCTATAAATTTTATGGTTTATTATATTTTAATTTTTCTTATATCAGAACATTTTCCCCATGTCTAGGAGGGGAATATCATAAAGGTAATGTTAGAGCCAACTTCTGTCTAAGAGTGCTCTATGAAAGAAAAGGCACATGAAAAGGACTTGATTTTATGTTTCTTTCAGAGACCTGCACCCTGACCTGAAGGAACAGTTGAAAGAACTCAGAAAGCATCTCGTAGAGAGCACCAATGAAATGGCACCTTTAAAAGTCTGGCAGTTGCAAGGTAATAAGACAGAGAAATTACTGGCCTCCTTTGTGCCTTAATTTTGTGGTCTTAAAGAAATGAACAATTTGCATTTAATTGTACATATTCACATGATTCTGAGGGTATCACAAATTTCAAATGTAGAGTGATTAATTAGGATTAATCATAGAAGAAAGGAAGGGGGAGGCCCTTTTGTAGACAGATAAAGAAATATATACAAACGATGCCAAAACTGTGTGTGTGTGACCATTTACATAAGCTAATAATATTAGAGGTATCTTTATATTAGTCAGTATGTTCATATATGTATACCTTTATTAAAATGTGTATTTATAGAATGTGAAAGGCGTGTATATGGCAGATGTGTATGTGTGCTTTTCTGACCCGAAGAATTATTTATCCAGTTTTTTTTTTTCTCCCAACAGTATTTTACTAAAAGTCCTAATGCTGTGTTTTGTCATTTGGTGTAAACTCAGAAGAGAGAAGAGAAATTGAGCCTAATTTAGCCTGGGCTAAACTTGTTAGTATGTGCCTTGTGTTTTAAGCAGGTAGATCAAAGAACTGCTACAATAAACGTTAGGGATCTACACGGTACATAAAAACTGGTATTAAACCAAGGTCACCCTCTCTAATAGTTGTATTCTCAGGCATTGTTAATTACCAAGGAAGTCGTGGGAAATTGTGTTGTTTTTTTTTCTTCCTCTCATTGCATTAGAGTAAAACTTTAAATTCTATTTGACATTGTTGCAGATCTAAGTTTCCAGACTGCTGCCCGAATCTTGGCTGCTCCTGTTGGTTTGGCTTTGGTGGTTATGAAGGATCTTAGTCAGAATTTTCCTACCAAAGCCAGGTAATACAGAGTAAGGCTCTGAGGTGTTTTCCTTATCATAATACCCTGTTAACTTCATCTTTACATGTAAAATGAGAAAACCAAAATCTGAAAATGCTTAGACAATTGAAATTCTGCATTACTGCCACCATTGCCACGACTACTAATACTGTACCGAGAAGAAGGCAAGGCCTTAAGAGAACGATTCAGTTATGTTTGTGAAATTGCTCACTGTGTGACCTTTGCAAATAAAAGACCTCTCTTTACCTCACTTTCTTCAGCAGTATAATGGAAATAACAATACCTCCCTTTCAGGATCCAGATGAATTAAGAAAATATACCACGTGTCAGTGTAACTCATTTAGAGTCTGGCACGGACACCGGTGTTTTCCTTTATGAAGGCTTTCATAAATATCTTCTCATTTAATCTTGAGGAAGAAACTGTGAGTCGTAGAAGCTCAGTGACTTGTTCATAGTGACAGAATAAGATTTTGAATGCAGGTTTCCTGACATTGTTTCCAATTGTATGTTTCCCTGTATCTCATAAGTTGACTGCAAAATTGTTTTAAAAGCCAAGTTTTTAGACTTAAATGGTTGCCAGTCTTTTTCTTGAGTCACTGAAGTGTTTTGATTTCTGATGTGAGCTGTTTTATATATAAACTTGGTTACTTGGAAAATAATTCTTGGATAGGATTTATAAATCATATAATAAATTCTCATTTAATCTACCGTGCTACATCCATGGAGAATTACACCTCCACATAAGAACTCAAATAGGATGAACAGTCTGTTGACTAGTTTATTTAAAATTGTTATTTAGCCTATGTGCACTAGAGATCAAATACAGGAATAGGGTTTCCTATATTAAACTAAGAACTTGGAAGCAACTGCACTTGCTTAAAATGCTGCTATTACTGACACTTTTCTTTATTATGTCTTGCAATAATGAAAAAATATGTACATCTGAGAGGGAAGAAATATATTTATCAATTATAAATATTTAAGTTTTTGCCAGTTAGTATTTTGTAATTTATTGAGCAATGTGTTGTTTCACACTTAACTATAGGTAAATTGAAAGTATTTATAACAAATGTTAAACCATGCACTGATAATGTTTTTATTTCCTTAGAGCAATAACAAAAACAGCTGTGAGTTCAGAACTTAGAACTGAAGTGGAAGAGAATCAGAAGGTAATAACCAATGGAAAATACTGACCTTTCTATTTTATATTATACCTTTAAAGATGAGGAAACCTGAGTTATATCAGTGATATTTAATAATGTTGCTCTCCTTTTATTAAACATGGTGATATTTTAATTTATTTCTATAATCTTTTTTACATTTTTAGTTTTTATCAGAGGTTTATGTTGAATGTAGTTTAAAGAGTCAAATGGTGCTGCCAGGTTGATTGAAGAAACAGCATTCCAGCCCTCTAACATATTACCCCTACTGTGTCCCCTTTCCCAGAGACACCTACTTTTAACTCTTCTTAGCTGATTCTCTCAATATTTATCTCCAGACTTCTAGCATGCTTAAATTGGTACTTTTCTTTTCAGTTCTAGGCCTTATGTATTGGCATTCTGTTTGGAAGATAAGATTTAACTTTCTTTCACCACTTGCACGCCCAACATCTTACCACTACTCCATATTGGCACTTTTCTCATCTCTCCATCTTCCTGATATTTTTATGTTGTGATTTTGGACGTAGATAAATATTATATTATTATGACTATATAAAGCTGTTTACAGCTAACAATGTAGTATACTCTACTTTCCTTTCCTGCTCAACTCTTTGCTTTCCTGAAGTTAATAATTATCTTGTTTGTTTCTATTTGCTTCTTTGTCTATGTATTTACAAGAAATCCGATGTGAAACTTTCCTCTGATTATCAAAATATCTTTCAAGATATTCAGATGCCTCAGGGAATCTATCATTCCCTGCTCTGCTTTCATATGGACTGGGTTCTCTCTGTGCCTACCAGTCCAAATTAGAGTCCGTATTATGCACACCAGTCATCGTGGGTCCTTCCTTTAGCCTCCTTTGTCAGCCACCCTATTTTCTGGATCCTGTGTCTTCATTTTTGGTTTACTCTCTCATTTTGGTATAGTACATCATCTTGAGGCTTCATGAGAACAGTTGCCTGGAGGTAAATTTGAGATACCCTGAAAGTACAATTTGATTAATAGCTTACCTGGGTATCGAATTCTAGATGGGAAGTCACTTAGAAGTTTGAAGGCATTATTAGCTACTTGGAATTTTGGCTTCCATTGTGGCTATTGGTAACTCTGAAGTCTTTGTATGAGTTCTGTTTTTTTCTTTCTTGAATCTTCTAGGTTCTTATCTTTGATACTAGTAACCTGAAATTTTACTGGGTTATGGTTTGGTGTGAGTTGCTTCTCTCTCTTTTTTTTTTTTGATAATCTCTGTACTGTTGGGTGGTTGATGGGCCCTTTAAATCTGGAAAACTGTATCCCTGTTTTGAATGTTTTCCCTCTTGTTTCTCTTTTCTCTTATCCTAGAAATCTTTCTATTTTAAATGTACCTCCTTGACTACTCTGTCCTAGACCTCTAATATTTAAAAGTCTTTTCCCTCCTGTTTTCTTAATTATTTTGTCTTTTTGCCTTACCTTCCAGGAAGAATTTTCACCCCCTTTTTTTGAGGTTTTCCCTTCGATTGTCAAATTTTTAATTTCTAAGGGATTTTGTTGTAGTTCAGTCCTTCTTTTTATGGTGTTTTTCTTTCTCTCTTAAGATGTCAATGGTGCATATGTATGTTTTCTTCTCTCTGCATAGTTTGTTTCCTCTTAAGTTGCCTTTTTGTTTGTCTTGGTGTCTTCTCTTTAATGTCAGAGACTTTTCTCAGATGTGTGGTTATCCTTGGCTTGCTGCTCATATTGAAGCATGAGGAACTGAAAAGTTGGCTGGAAGCTCTAAGGATGAGGCTTTTGTCTGTAGGGTGTTTGCGTATGGTTGTTTCCTGGTGAATCCCATTGGACAGTATCCTTAAATCTTTCCTCTTAGGCTGTCACAGTCCCCAGAAATGGATCTTCTCATCTTCTGCCTGGAGGGTGAAGTCTGCAAGCAGTGCTGCAGAAGACCCATAGGGAGGAACATTTAGTAGCTTCCACTATTCCCCATAATTTCACCATGGAATACTTGTCCTCAATTGTTCTCAACTGCCCGTGGTCCACAGAGTCTCTATTTTACTCTTTCCAGGGTATGAGACTCTAGATTTTCTGGAGTTGGGGTGGGGTTGGGTGGCAGAATCACTGGCTATGTGAACCAGCAGGGGATCTGAGGGCTCTGGTATCTTAAATAGGCTTTTAGTCAGGGCTCTTACTTTCATCTCAAGCTCACCCCTTATCCATGTGTCCCTTGTGCTGTTAGGTCCTGAGCCTTTTGGGGTGTTCCAGAGGCTGACTTGGGTTTCTTGTTGGTTTTCCTGCTGATGGCCTAGTACTCATCTTTCTCAGGACTGCTGAGATGGTTATTATTCACCTATCTGCTCTCCAGTTTCCAAAATTTGTTGCCTTTTTTTCTTTTCTGTTTACTTTGTCCTTGTGGATTTATAAGTTTAAAAAGCCCCCTTGGCTCTCTCTGCCTTGAGGAGCCCGCACCAAATCTTGGTGTGTATTTCCATTCTTTCTCTCTCATTTCTCAGCAAGCTCTGTTCTTTCCCCCACTTCCCAAATAAATTCTTTTTACTGGCCTAACTAAAAAAAAAAAAAAAAAAATTCCCATTACTAACCTTTTAATGGTGTTTCAGGAAGGAACGAAATTAAATGCTTGTGCTAATTCCTCTAACTTCACCTCAGATTTCCTTAATCTTCATGTATAAAATACTAGTCAAGTAGATCTGAGGAAAAAATAAGCCAAATATTTCTCAAATATTTACTAAATTGAGAAGCCTAATTGAAAGTTTAATTAATTAATTTATTTATTCATTCCCAGAATAACAATATCAAACATTACCTTAGTTTTAGTCCCTTCCCCCCAAGGAGCTTAAAAATGAAGACAAAACATTTAATTATGAAGGCTGTATTGGTACTTCCTGGATTTTTAACTTTTTCTAGTACAAAATGAAAGTATCAAATATATACAAAAAGTGCACAAATCTCAATTTTCACAAAATGCGCTTGCCTGTTAGCAGTTTTCAGGTTTGGAAATAGATATGAGCTATGTTTACCAGTTCAGAGCCAGTCTTCCTTATATAATCAGTGGGTACTGTACATTCAGCCCTAGGAGTGGATGAGTGGACTTGGAGTTATTGTATTCCCATGTGGGAAATTCCAATTCTCAGTTGATGTAACTGTCCATTATCTACTTATCTTGCTCCTCACTTAGTCCTGATAGGACAAAGAAGGCACAAGCCTTTCCCATGCTGTTTTAGACCTTAAGGTTTATTTCCCTTGGTCCACAACTACTGGGGAGTAAGTGGAGTTCAGCAGTCCCTGTCCTTCTTCCTCCATCCCTGCGTTGCTAAGGAATTAAGTTCTAACCCCAGTATCTAATTAATTTCTTCCCTTCTGTGCTGTGGGGATTAGTTCCCTGAGGTGTGAAATTTGTGAATAACAGTCCCAGTTTCCCTTGAGAGAAAGAGGAATCGACCAGAAGGATATAACAGCAGAAGATACGATATGTAGTCAAAGTAGTGCTCGTAAGTCAGGTATGCCTCAGGGGCTGCAGGGGCCACCCAGTCACGCCATGCACCAGGGCTGCTCACCATCGCAGGGAGCAGTGGGTGAGGGGCCCTGTAGAAACCAGGCACTTGGCAGACCTGTCCTCAGCAGGCATCCCAGAGTGTCTGGGTGAGCCTTAGATTGAAGGTTTCAGAGAAGTATGGGTCTTTTTAAAAAAAAAATTTTATTTTTAGGAGGTACCAGGACTTGAACCTGGGACCTCGTACATGGGAAGCAGGTGCTCAACCACTGAGCTACATCCACTCCCAAAGTGTAGATCTTTTAAAAAAAATTTTATTTTGAAATAATTTCAAACTTAGAAGAGTTGCAGAAATAATACAAACTCCATACAAAGAACTTGAACATAACCCCAAACCCCCAGATACCCAGATCCACTAATTTTAACATTTTGCCACCTTTGCTCTTCCTCCCTCTCTCTCTTCCTCCCTCTCTCTCTCCCTCCCTCCCTTCCTCTCTCTCGTCTATCTACTAAACATTTGACAGCAGGTTGCACACATCATACTCTTTGAACTTGTAATTCTTCCATGTGCATTTTCTATGAACAAGTATATTCGCTTTCGTAATCTCCTTAAGTGCAGTTATCAAATTCAAGAAATTTAATGTTGTTACAAAGCTTAAAGTCTATATTCTGATTTTTTCTCATGAGACTTTTTTCTTAGATCTATCCAGTATCATGTATTGCATTTATTTGTCATTACCTTTTTAGTTTCTCTTCCTTTCTTCTTCTTTTTTTAACTGTAGAAACATTCATACAAAATAAAATCTCATCTTAACTCTTCCCAAGCATACCATTCAGTGGGATTAATCACATTCACAGTGTTGCCAGCACCATCCATTATTAGAACTTTCCTTTCATCCCAAACATAAACCCTACACTCATTTTGCATTAACTCTCCATTGTCCCTGCCCCCCACCCATGGTAATCTGTACTCTACTTTCTGTCTCAAGGAATTTACATCTTCTCTGATATTTCCTTTGTGGTTATCATGGGGCTTAAATTTAACATCTTAAATCTGTAATAATCACTTTTGGTTTGATATCAATTTAATAACTTCCATGGCATATATAAACTCTGCTTGTACTCCCCTCCTTCCCCACCATCTTTATGTAGTTCATGTCACAAATTACATATTTGTACATTATGAGTCTAAAACCATTGATTTATCATTATATTGTAGGCATTCATTTGTCTTTTAGATCCTATAGGAAGTAAAAACTGGAGTTAAAAATAAAAAATGCAGTAGTACTGGTATTTATATTTACCAACGTCATTATCTTTACTAGAGATCTTAATTTTATTTTCACGTAACTTCAGCTAATTGTCAAGTGTTCTTTCCTTTAAACCAACAGAATCCCCTTTAGCATTTCTGTAGGACTGGGATAGTGGTGATAAAGTCTTTCAGCTTTTGTTTATCTGGGAATGTCTTCATTCCTCCTTCATTTTTGAAAGACAGTTTTGCTAGATACAGAATTCTTTGTTGGCAGTTTTTTGTTTTTAGCCCTTTAAGTATGTCTTCCACTACCTTTTTGCCTCTTGGTTTCCAACGAGAAATTGACACTTAAGTTTATTGGGACTCCCTTGTATGTGACATATTGCTTCTCTTGTGACTTTCAAGAATTCACTACTTTTGACATTTGACAGTCTGATTATAGCATGGCACAGTGTGGGTCTTTTTGGGTTTATCCTGTTTGGTGTTCATTGAGTGTCTTAGATGTGTATGTTTATATCTTTTGTTAAGTTTGGGAAGTTTTCTGGCATTATTTCTCTGATTATACCTCTTCCTTCTTCTGGAACTCTCACAATGTGTATATTGGTACACTTGATGATGTCCCACAGATTCCTCAGGCTCTGTTCGCGTTTCTTCATTCTTTCCTTTTTCTGCTCTTCAGACTGAATGATTTCACTTGTCTTATCTTCAGGTTCACTGATTCATTCTTCTGTCAGCTCCAATCTGCTGTTGAACCCCTCTAGGGAATTTTTATTTCTGTTACTGTGGTCTTCAGTTCTGTTTGATTCCTTTTGGTTCCTTTTCATAATTTCCCTCTGTCCTATTGATATTCTCTTTGTGTTCATCTCTCATTTTCCTGACTTCCTTTAGTTCTTTGTCCATGTTTTCCTTCAGCACTTTGAGCTTATTTAGGACCATTTTTTTTTTTTTTTTTAAGTTTACAATGTCCCAGGTCTGATCCTCCTCCTTGATGGTTCTGAATGTTTTAATCTCTACCTTTGCCTGGGCCATCACTTCTTATTTCTTTGTATGTTTTGTAATCTTTTGTTGAAACCTGGACATTTGATATTTTAAGGTGTTACTGTTGGAATTTAGATTCTGATATGTCTGTTTCTTAAGCTTATGTCCAGCTAGTGTTATGACAGCTTTCCTTGAATGCTAGAAGCTAACCAAAAATAAAAAGAAGGAAAAAAAAGAAATCACGTTTCCCAGTTTTTGCAGATTGATCTGTGTGAGTGCTCTCAATCAGAGCTTACCCATACGATAAGTTTGGAGAATAGCTCCAGGCCAAAGCATAGAGGCCTCCCTGGTCCTTTCTGCTCTTGTCTCGTCTTGGGCATGCCCATGTGGCCCTAGGAATTCCCACATTTACAGTGATACAAATGTCTGCTCTTCCCTCGGAAACAGTTTTCTCACAGTTCTGGTCACTGCACTCCATGTCCTACAGCCAACAATCCCTTGCCCCTTGACTGCTCTTCCACAGCATTTTGTAGGAGAGCTTGGTGAGCCACCTTCTACATGCAGGGCAAGTTCTGGGACAGTGATCAGGCTACCACGAGACAGATTTGGCCAGATATTCATGTTCCTAGTATGCTCATGAGTTACTCAGCTCCCTCTGGAACCGGGACCAGAGAGTACTGGGAGTCTGGGCTAGGTCCACGCCAAGCTGGCACATGGTGGGGGAGGGGCCAGCCAGTGCACCACCAGATCCTACTACCTTTTTTTTTTTTTAATTCCTTTTTTTTTCTGAGTGGCTGCTTTGCTTTCACTAAAGTGATTACATTGCCTAATAGTTATCTGTAGGTCCCAACTTGTCTCCCCTCTCCTCTACGTGACTTGAGCTACATATTATCTGGGCCTTGTTGCCTTTTTCT
>JAQZBX010021403.1:0-32323 GCA_029593785.1 Cabassous unicinctus
TGTTTGTTATCATTTCTTAGTAAAACTAATTAAGGAACTAATTGATTGTTTTGTTGTTCTACTAATTAACTCCATATGGTGCCCATTTCCATGGAGATAGACTATGAGTTATGGGAAGGACTCTGATTTAACATGTCGTTTCTGGGTTTGGGGACAATCTTTTAGAATTAAGTATCCTTCCCAATCTCATTTCCCTTCACTGCTGCAGCCATGTGCCAGCTCTCTGGTGATGGGGACATGGGGTCTGCCAAGAATGGCCAGAGAAGAGCTGGGAAGAGCCAAGAGCATCAAGGCTGCAGCAGGTAGCAGAGAAAGCCCTGGGCTAAGACGATACACTCATCACAGCAGCTACCATTTTTAGCAGCTACTCTATACCTAGCAATATGCCAAACACTGTACATACATTATGCCAGATCCTTCCAATGGCATTAATGACCCCACTTTGCAGAGAAAGAAACTGAGTTCTCAGAGTCACTTGCATAAGATTATCTACTTGTTCATTCAGTCATTCATTCATACATTCAACAAACATTTATTGAGCCCTAATCATGTTCCAGACACAATTCTAGGTGCTGGAAATAGCTCTGAATCAGGCAGATTAGATCCCTCCCCTCATGGAACTTATTTTATAGAAGGGAGAGACATCATTAAGAGGAAAACAAACGAATGCGATTATTTTAGAGGAGGACAAGGCCAAGAAAGAAAATGAGGCCAGATGATAAGAGTGAGCAAGCGGTGGGGGTGCTATTTTAAAATAGCTGGCTAAAGCAGGTGGTCTGCAAATCCAGCAAACCCATGCGAATAGCTCAGGCAGGAACCTTCCAGGCAAAGGGAACAGCAAGAAGAAAGCTGAGGCAGAAAGGACTTTGCTGTGTTCCTGGAAGCCAGGGAACACAGGAAGAGGGAGACAGGGGAAGGAGGAAGGGAGAGGAGGTCAGAGACAGGAGCAAAGCCAGGTCATGTGGGCTTTGGACATCTTGGTAGAATTTGGCTTCTATCTTCTGACTCTAGAGTTCATGTTCTGTTTACTGCCCTGTGCTACCTGGGCGGTCCCGTGGACACCTGCAGGGCAGGTGCCACTGAGAGGGTCATTGGAGTCTGACTTGCTCATGCCTCCTGACCTGTGATCCCCAGATTCTCAAGAATCAGAGAAATTAGGCTGGAGATTCCTGGCTCAGGAATGGGATGCCATTGACCCAAGGTCAGGCCCCACAGCTTAGGTCTAGGTTTCTTGAAGGCCTAGGTCATAGTGTGGATTAATATTCAGTAAATATCCACTCTTCCCCCTCCCATGGAGGGTGGGGTATACTTCCCTGCCTGTTGATGTTAGGCTGGGCCTTTGACTTGCTTTGGCCAACAGAAAGCCAGTAGATGTGATGCCAGAAGAGGCCTTGTGCTCTGGTGGTTTATCATGGGACAAGCTTCCTAGAGAGCTGCTACCCTTCAGTCTAGTCCCCAAAACAAACCCCTAGTCAGGAGCCAAGCCTAGCTAGCCACAACCTGGAGCACAGCTGCCCAGCGGAGCCCAGCCTAGATCAGCTGAATCATAATTAATCTGCAGACAAGTGAGCCTGAGAACAAACGCTTGCTGTTGTAGACCACTGAGACCAAGGGAGGTCTGTTATGCAGTATTATTGGAGCAATAGCTGCTTAGTACACCTACTATACGCCAAGCCCTTTACTAGATACTAGGGATGCAGAGATAAGGAAGGATAAATAATAGTGGTCTTGAGTTGCAGACAATATGACTCTTTATATTTTTAGGTCATAATTGTACTAACTCATTACAGAAACACTAATAATTTCTCACTGAATAGAAGCTCAGATCGGCAGTTACATAATTAAGAATTTTAAAGGGACAAAAATAATTAATTAAAGCCTAATGCATTTAGAGGCTTAGGGTGGTGAGTGGACTAATAAAAGGAAGTCGTGGTATGATTGAAGGATACAGCCTCTGAGGCCAGATGTATTGCATTCAAATCCTGCTTCTGCTGCTTAGTAGCTGGGTGACTTTAGAACAGAGACTCAACCTCTCTGAAGCCCACTTTTAACATCTCTATAACCTCTCACATTGAGGTTGTCAGGAGCGCCTATGTCTGGTTTAGCCAAGGTGGCTGGCAAAGGGCTCTGTAAAAAAGTGGCATTTGAGTTGCTGTCTGAAACAAGAGGAGACAGCAAGGCAAAGGATACAGCCAATTCAAAATCCATGAGACAGGAATCAAGTCATGCTGTACAAAAGGTTGAGATTGAGATGAGATTGGGACCCCATCCTGGAGACCTTGTACACCATGAAAAGGAGTAGAGATCATTATCTGATTACAGCAGAATTCTGGTGGGGTATAGAGAATGAGGCCAATTAGGGGAAACACAATGCTATCTTGGAGAAGGAACTGTACAATGGGGATGGTAAGAAGTGGTGGAATTCAGAATATACAGTATGATGGAATACAGAATATACTGATGGATTGGATTCAAGGTATGAAAGAATGAAAAGAATCAAGAATGATGTGAAGGCTTTGATCTGAGTGGGAAAATAATGGAAGCATTTTCTAGGTATGCCATGATAGGTTTGAGATGCTTATTAAACATCTAAGTGGACACATTCAAACAGACATTTGAATATAAAGATTCAAAGCTCATTGTAGAAGCTCAAAGTGGAGATATAAATTTAAGAATCTTCAGCATTTTAAACAGTATTTGATGAGATCATCTAGGGAGCAAGTACAGCTAGAAAAGAAAAGAGAGCTGGAGACAGGGCCCTGGGATCCTCCCACATTGAAAGGTCTGGTAAAGCCAGAAAAAAAAGACCGCGGAGGGCTGCCAGGGAGGGTCAGGGAAGTGGACAGAAGGCTGGGCAAACGGAGCGTAAGGGAAGACACAGAAGGCTCAAGAGTTAGGAAACGGATGACCTTGTCCAGCTATGAAGAATGCTCATCAGTGGTGCCAAAAGCTGGCCTTGACTTTGGCAAGACGTTGGTCATTTGTGACCTTGATATACACAGGCTCAGGGGAAAGGGTAGATGAAAGCCTGACAGTGGAAAAATGAGAATTGTAGACTGAGGATGCCAACAGCTCTTTCAAAGAAGTTTGCTTTAAAGGGAAGCAGGGTAAGGGTAGAGACACTGGATATTATAAGGGCATAGTAGTTTGCCAGTGAGAACTACCCAGTAGAGAGGAATTGGTGATACTGGATAAAGAATTCTGTATTTTATGCATGATTTTTCTGTAAACCTACGATTTCTTGGAAGGAAGGAAGAGATGGAGGGAGGGAGGGAGGGAGAGAATCAAATGGTGTCTTTTAAGAAAGCAGGAAGAGTTGAGACCCCATGCTTGTGTAGCAGGGTGGGCATTCACTGGAGCAGCAGACAAATCTGAGACCTGCTGGATGGAATAAAACACTCCCTACCCTGAGCAAGACTGACTCAGAAACCGGTCGGAGTTTACCTTGGGGTGAGGAACCTCGGCGCCTCCAAGTCAGAAGGCCTGAGTCTTCTCTATGTGTGTCCTTTCCTGGGCCCAGCACCTTGCTGGGTTCACCAGAGTGGATGGTCCTGGCACTGACCCTATGGTCACATCCATGTTCTGTACAGGGAGAGTGGAAGAGTGGTATCCATCCCCTTCTAGTGCACCTTCTCTGGGCCCAACACTGTGCACTTTTCCTGAGTGCTCAAGTCAGTCTTGTGCTGACCTGAAATGCCCTCATCCAAATTTTCCTGAGTCCCCTGCCTGCCTTCTCTCACTCAGTCTCTGTCTCTAACCTTTCCAATTGTTTATTTCCTCTGATGTTGTCTGAAGCTCCAGGATAATTGTTGCAGGAGAAGCAATCAGCTCAGTCTTCAACAAGTCATTGAGACAGACAGGCAAGCAGGGGTATTAGGCTGTCAATTTCCAGGCCCTTCCAAATGTTAGAACAATTTTGGTGAATTACAAGCAATAGAAAATCACTTTGGGTACTCATTAGGCAAGAGGCAGGAGTGATGATGAATGCCTGGAAGCAGAGGCAGAAGCAGGCTTTCCTGGAACCAAAAGCCCACCTTCCAGCATCTTCCAGGGATGGCTTACTTAACCCTTAATCTTCTGGAGAAAGCCCAAGAAGCATCTAGGGTGTGGTGAATGGAGAAAATCTCTCCAGACTCTGAAAAATTCACTGTGCATTTATGGAACACCCACTGTGTATATTGGGTCCCAGAGATGAGCATGACTTATTTCCTATTCAGATGTTCAGTCCAGTGAGAGATAAGTACATAAAAATACCACAAAAGAGAAAACAGACAAAAGACTCTGGGAGTAAGGAGGACAGAGAGACCAATTCTTATCAGCAGGGGTTGCAGGTGGCTTCACAGAAGAGGTGGGATTTAAGTGAGGTTTAGAAGAGTGAGTAGAACAGTAAAATATGCCCTTACTCCACCATAAATAACAATAATAATAAAACAGCAACAACAACAATAATGGCTAACACGTATATAATGCTTATTACAGTCAAGATTTGTAACAAGGCCCTTACATATATATTGTTATCTAATAATTCACAACAACCCTTAGGTAGGCATTATTGTTTTCCCCATTTTAGAGATGAAGAAACTGAGGCTCATAGAGGTTAAAAGAAACTTACCTAAAAAAACCACAGCTAATAAGTGTCCAAGCAGGAATACTTGAACAAGACCTAGGGTACTTCTCCCAGCTTCTTCAGGGTCATGAGAGACAGCTGGCAAATAGAAGGAGCATCAGCTAAGAACACCAGGGTTCAGTTGCAGGCTACACCACTTACTACTTGGTTGAGTCAGGGGAGCTACTTAGACTTTCTGAGCCTCAAGTTCCTTAGAGGAGTCAGTACAGCCCCAGGAGCATCCAGAAATAGTGGCAGGTAGAAGTCAGCGGCAGGAAGCTAGATCTCCATTCATTCCATCACTCACAGCATTTATTGAGCACCTGCTGTGGGCCCTGTACCAGGTTAAGTATTGTGAGAAGAAAGATAAATGGGACTAAATCCTTTCTCTTGTGGGAAATGCAGTAAAGTAGGGAATGTTTATATGTATTAATCCATGTATTTGCTCCTGGACTCTGGGTTACTGACTTCTTTCTATTGTACCCCAAGGGTCTCTTCTCTCCCCCACTTGCCAGACTGCACACGTAGGTATAAGTCATCCATTGTGGAACATAAAACAAAGGCTCGCTGCTGTAAATACTATCAAACACAAAAAGATTCAGATACACACCAGCAGAGTTCATTTTTCTGATTGCAGAGACTAAGTAAATGATGGAAGAATAGAGAAAAGGAGAGAGCAAGTTGGGGAAGACCATGGGGATCAAAAAAGGGTTGAATGAAGATGTGTTTAGGGGAAGAAAAGGACCTTGCACCTGAAGTTATCAGGAAGAAATACAAACTGACTCAACAACATCTAAGGAGGACCCATATCTGCTGGCGGTCAGGCTCATCAGGTTTTAGCCATCCAGCCTGAAGTTATATTTTTTTCTGTATCCTGCAGACTAAGCCCACTTCCTCTTATTGGTCCATCCCATGAGAACCATCTATGATCCAAGGGTCTTTGACACAAGAACCCCAGAACAGAGTATGGAGCCCTTGGACACCTTGTGGGATGATAGTACCTGAAGGAAAACCTCAGGATCTGACCAGATGGAACTAGAAGAAGCCAGCTTGAAATTGATATTTTTCACTCTCTGGGTAGTGACTCAAACAAATGAAGACATTATTGATACAGGTATTAGGATGAAAATCTGCCCAATGTCCCATGAAAGCACAAAGGAGAGAGGGGTCAATTCTGCCGATGGAGATAAAAGGAGGTCAGAAAAAGTCTTCATAGATGAGGTAGCCTTTAAACTAAGCCCTTACTCCAACCACCAGTTCTTGGGGTGGAGAAGGGCCGTGATGAAGCCCAGCAATAGGGAGCTTTGGACTCCACCTAGAAAGGGCCTGGACAAGCAGGAAGTACCAGGACAGAAACATGACTGAAGGAATGGAAACCTACCCCCACCCCCAACCCCAGATCTGGGACAGTCTGGAATTGGGAGTAAGAGGCGAGGCCTCAATGGTGATCCCAGAGCATGGGGCTGGAACCCTCTTGCCTCAGGTCAGGGACAATCCTAGACCTTATGACAGGATGAAATCACAGATAGGGTTCAAGTGGCTCCAGCTTGGGATGGGGCTATGGAGTGAGGTAGGGTCTGGAAGATAGGAAGCACCTGAAGGATGTAAAATGTTTACAAATGGATCCCAAAGCCAACTGCCGAAGGCCAAGGTGGAAGAAATACAGGTGAAGAGAAGCTTATATGAAAAAGATTTAGAAGAGGTGACTGCAAGCTCTGTAAAAGCCAGCCCTAAATTAAACCTACATTTGTTACAGTTGCCCCAAAAGCATGTCAGTCAGACGTACAGTCAGGAGCTAATATCAATATCTTTTTAAGCTGATAGAAGTAACAGGGAAATAAAGAGTAATGGACTGGTGACCAATAGGAAGGACTGAGGCTATGGAGTCAGACAAATCTGGCTTCAAGTACAGGCTGGGGCATTTAGCAGAAACTTTGGAAAACCTATTTAGCTTCTCTAAGCCTTAGTCTCCTCAACTAGAAAGGTTATTGAGAAGATTAGAGAAAACAAACGTAAAGCAACAGATGAAATGCCAGGCATGAAATAAGTGTTCAAAATATAGTAGCCATTAATGATGATGAAGGTGATGATGGTCATAATGATGGTGGTGGTGGTGGTGGTGGTGGTGGTGGTGATGGTGGTGATGATAATGATGATGGTGGTGGTGGTGGTGGTGATAGTGATGATGGTGGTGGTGGTGATGGTGTGATGATAATGATGATGGTGGTAATGGTGGTGGTGGTAGTGTTGATGGTGATGATGACGACGATGGTGGTGGTGGTAATAATGATGGTGTTGATGATGGTGGTGATGGTAGTAGTGGTGGTGCCGATGACAAATAAGATGATAATGGTGGCCTTTAATTGTTAGCCTGTGATGACACTTTCTCACTAGACCCTATAGATTTGAGTACTCTTAAAACCTTGAAAGATGAAGAATAAGCTTACAGGTAGACAGTAAGAAGATATGTTGCAGCTGTAAGCCTCTGAAAATAGAACTATTTTATTTCACAGTCAGCTGAGTTTGGAGCTGTCATTTGCTGGGACCTCACTATGGGCAGTAAGGTCCCCCCACAACACTCTGTGAGAGAGATAGGGACAGTGTTCCAGATAGAGGGAATTGCCTGTGCAAAAATCGTGAAGAAAAGAGGTGATGTGACTGAAGAGTGGAGAGCAAAGAGGAGAAAGAGGCAAGATGAGGCTAAAAGAGTAAAGAACCAATACCTACAAAGCATCTAGAACAGTGCCTGGCACATAGTAATTGCTCAGCAACCTCAGACGCCATATTATCGCTACCATAAAAGATTTTGTAAGAGCTGAGGCTGTACCAAGATGGGGGTCGCGCTGCTGCAGGAGAGAAAGAGCTCCCTGTCACTTGAGGATCCCTCAAGGATGAGAGGGGTGCCACAGACAATAAACAAATCAGCAAGTTACATATTTTAGAGGGTGTTGAGTGCCATGGAAAAAAGGCAGGCAGTGGTCATCAGACCTTGAAGGGGACTACAGGAAAGCAGACTTAAGCACAGCATTTGGGCAAGGCTTGGATCTATGAGGTCTGGGGACCATTAAAACCACTACTACCTCGGACCCAGTAAACTGGGAAGAGGGGGCAGGGGGCAGGGTGCCATCTGGGTGCCTCTGAAAGCCTTCTGTTTAGATGGACCCTACTTCCTCCAGGCATCCAGCCAGTACCACCTGCCTGGGCTAGAGGTGAGTTCTGCCAGAGAAACCAGACCCGGGCTTGGGTATAAACGTCCTGGAAAGGGCAGGCTTTCTCTGTCTTCATCCTGCTTGAATTGCCCTGCCTCCTTTCTTCTCCTATTTTAACGATTGCATTCTCTCCACCACCACCCTTTGGCTGCCACCATGGGTCAACCCCCACATCAGGAAGCCCTTTAATTGGAAGCAAAGCTCAGCCACCAGGTGGAAAAGCATTCAGCGGTGTTTGTTCTTTTGGGGGGGTGGGGGGAGAGGGAGAGCTCTTCAAAACCAAGTAGCTACAGTAACTAGTTCCACACGACTCAAAGCTGATAAATTGGACTTGATTTTTTCTGTCATTTTTCTCCCCTGCCAATTCTGACAAGTGGCCACTGCTGAGATTGCTGGAGAAGACAGAATTGCTTTCACCAGCAGCCCCTGCCTTCCTGCACCTCCTTTCCTTCCCTCCCTTCTTTCCCTCAGAAGCCGCCTCCACCCAGGGCAGCGCCCAGCAGACCCAGGACGTCAGCTCTGAGGACGCATGGACCCGGGCTGCCGAGATCTTCCAGAAAGAAAGGTCTGGAAAGAAGGCAGCGTGCAATCCACTCACTCGAGTGGTGGCTGTGGCCCCTGCACTGGAAACTCTCCCCCACTCCCTCCCTCACGTCTCATGTAAACAATCCACCCACCTACCTGAGTACCTACCATATGCCAGGGCACTATACAAGGACACATCAGTGAGCAAAACTGACAAAAGTCCCTGCCCTCAGGGATGGGGAGGGGCAGGTTCAGACAATAAGCAGCACACAGAACAAATCAGCAAGTTACCTATTTTAGAGGGTGTTGGATTCCACGAACATAAAAAAAAGAAAGAAAGAAAAGAAAAAAGAAGAGGAGGGAAAGGGTAATAGGTTTTTTGTTTGTTCTTTTTTACTTTTTGTTTTTTGTTTTTTGTTTTCTGTTGTGTGTGTAATTTTTTTTTTCTTATTTTTATTTATTGTTTTTCTTTGGGAAAGGGCGATTGGGAGGGTGGGTGGCAGTGGGGAGATTAGGATTTTTAATAAGAGCAACATAGCCCTTACCGAAACAGTGATGCTGGAACAAAGCCCTAAATGGATTCACTCAGTCATTCATTCTCCCATTTGTTCCCTCATCCACTCACTCACTTCCCCCATTCACTCATCCTTCCATTCAGATATCCATTCATTTACTGACTCAAACACTCATTGCACCATTTCTGGCTTACTCACTTATTCATGCATTCATTCATTGACTCACTCTCCCATTAGTGTCTCAGGCACCGAGCCCTTTACATTTCCTTCCACAAACATGCCTCATGCCCCTATTTGCTGGACCTTTGAATCAATTGCCCTCATCTCCTAAAATATTACTTCTATTCAACTCCATCTTCAGAGTTTGATTTAGATGTCACCTCCTCCAGGAAGCATCTATGACCTACAGTTCGGTTTCTCTTTATCACAACATTGTCATTTTTCAGCCTGATGCTCCCACAAGACCATGAGCTCCTTGGAGTTTGGGACAATATCATATCCCCACATCTGGTATCACACTGGGCACACAGTAGTTGCCCAGTAAATTACTTGTGAAGTCGATCAGTTATAAGGAATCATCTAGGCAGAGAATTGGAAGGAGAATCCAGAACTGCTCGTGGATGACCAGCCAGGGACACACTTCACAGTGAAGAGGAAGACACCATCTGTGCTAGGCACCTGGTCAAGCTTTGCACTGACCCTGTGAGACAGGTATTCTTAACTTCACTTTACAGGTGATGACATGGAAGCATGGGGTTTCTGCCTTGCCAAAAATCCCATGGGCAATAGGTGGCAAAGTTGGAATGCCCCTCAAGTCTGACTTGCCACACCCCTGAGCTGCCTCCCTGCACACGAGTGAATGAGCCTGAAACTCAATTCTGTGGCCACATTCACTGGAGCCTGAGCCCCCACCTTTGCTACCTGCTGCTGGCTGATATAAGATCATTTTCCTGATTCTGCATTTAAATGGGGCCAGACATCCCCAAGACCACAGAGCCCTGGCCTCGGACCTTTTAACTGGTAATTACTCTGCAGCCACAGTGTGAGATCATCCATTAACCTGAGGCCAAAGTGCGCCCTGCTAATCAGCCGGCTCTGATGGCATCAAGCAGCCAGGCTGATTGTGGACCTTAATCACGGAGAGGACAGGCACAATCAGACTGGACAGCCCTCCTCCAAGACCAAAGAAGGAAAGAAAGTTTTATTATAGAGGGTCTGATATTGGACAGCCTCTGCCAGGAGAGGTTGCCCCTGGTGATGTCTCAGCCAAGACCTGCTTAATAACCATGGAAGACCAAAGGAGGAGGAGGAGCAGGGGCCAAGCAGACAAGGTGTATCAAGAGACAAAGATCAAGAGTAAGAAAAAGAAGGGAACTTTCCGAGCACTTACCATGGGTCAAGCTCTGCACTGGGTACTTCACTGAGATTGTCTCTGAGCCCCCAAAAGAATCCTGTAAGGGAGATATTCTTGAGCCCCGACCTACAATGGGAAAACTGAAGTTCAGGAAAGTTACATTTCCAAGGTCATACAGCATAAGTGGCAGAGCTAAGAATTGAAGGTAAATCTTTCTGGCTCCAAAGTCTGTGTTCTTTCATCCATTCTCCGGTATCTAGCTTTTAGGTTGCCTGATTTCCTGCCTTAGTAATGACAAAGCAGTTAATACTGATATGTAGGTTGAGACTAATATGCAGTACCCATCCCAGCAACATTTGCATTTGAAGAGAACTGTGATTAATCTGAAGAAGTGTCTCAATAATAGTAGAATTTCAGGCACTGTGTTAGATTACTGGGGGGCCATATCAGTCAGGGGGACTCTTCAGATCTTTCTGTATCCCTGTTTCAATAAACTCAGTCCCTCCCATTTTCTTTATTCACTCTGATTGTGAAAGAACAGCAAAGAAAGCATGAGACACTGTAGATATTTTTGCCAAATTCTTTGGACAAAGAAAATAAACAAAAGGGATGATATTGAACAAGAGCAAGAAATGTCCACCTTGTAACTTAAGGATCCAGCCCTCGAAGGAAACTTTAGCTTTAAATAGAGGGAAAATAAACTGTTAAGGGAGTGGGGACCCTACACCTAACATGAGATCCATCATGGGTAACACCATTCCATTGCCCATGCTGAAATGATGGTCTGGGAACTTAAAAGTGAGATGATAGTCTGGGAACCTAAATCTGCAAAGGGCTCCAGATAGGTAATCCCAGCAGTTTGTCCTGACCAAGAGGATTCCTTACCCCCCACACACATCTGAATCATGGATATCTAACCTATATGCCCTGCCCCCTGAATTTAACCATTTTTCTCCACTCCTGCATCACCACCATTGCCCAAGTCACCACATCTCTCGTCTAGACTGACTCAATAGCCTCACAAGTGACTTCCCTGCTTCCACTCTTGCCCCTACAATCCATTCTTGCCACCTAAGCAAAAGTGATCTCTCCAAAGAATAAATTAGTTAATCACTTCCCTGTGTGCAATTGTAAAACAAAGTTAAAACTCCTTGCCAAAGTCCACACAGTCCTACATGCTCAAGCCCCAGGGACTTCTCTGACTTCACCCCCCTGGTATCATCCAATATCACTCACCTTCTTTCAATTATTGAATGCCCTGAGATCTTTGCACTTGCTCTCCCTGCCTGGAACACCCTCCCTGCCTGGAATGCTCTCCCCATCAGCTTTCTCCATGGCTGCTGTCATCACAATATGACGCCTCCCTCCATCACTCCATCTCGAGTTGCCCAGCCCAGTTGCCCACTTCCAAACTTATCTTGTTCACATCGCCCAGCTTTATTTAGTGTTTCCATAGCATTCACTTCTGAAATTATCTTGTTCTTTTTTTCTTTTCTTCTCTATTAGAATGTTAGCACCAGGAGATCAGGAACTTCTCACTTACTCACTGTTATATATCCACAGAAGCCAAAACAGTGCCTGGCACATAGAAGGTACTCCATAAATGATCATTGAATGAATAGTCAAAGGATGGATAAAGGATGGTGACCCTCAGAACAAAAGAGCTAGAGGGAGGATAGTTGGCGGGTTCTAGTTTGTTGTCTGAAATCTTAGGTCTAGCTTCTTCATTTAGGGTACAAAGATGTGGAAGCCATAATGAGTCAACTAGCTCTAGGAGGTCATTATTGATTAGTCCTGCTCCACTAGTCCAATCACCTCAATCTTCTAAAAATTTCTCACATCTGTCCACTGCTCTTCAACTTCTTCTCCTGTGCCAGTCCAGACTGCCATCTGCACTGACCCAAACCTCTCTGCAGAGGCCTTATGGACCCTCCTACCTCTAGTCTTACCCCTTTTAAACAGTCCTCCACCACGCAGCCATAGTCAGCCCTCAAGACAGCAAAGCAGTCCTCATCGAGGCTGCTCAATAACCTTCCATGGCTCCTAGGTGTCCTTGGGATAAAGTCCAAACTCTTCCATATGGCTTCCAAAGACCTACAATATCTGGCCCCAGGAAATCTCTTCTGCTTTATCTCTCCCCCACTGTTTGTGCTCCACCTATGTTCCTACTTCAGCCCCACTGGACTCTCATGTCCTCAAGTTTGCCAACTTTCTGCTTGGTACTGGTTTTATAGATTCTCTGCCTACTGCCTTGTACTCATCCTGAATTCAGATATCAGATATCAGATATCAGATGATATTCAGATATCAGCTTAATATCACTTCCTTGGGGCTACTTTTCTGCTTCCCCTTTCATAGCATTCAAAGTACTTTATTGTGATAAGTCAATGCCCCCTCCCCAGTGGCTTCTAAGCCCCATGAGAAAGGACAAGTTCCAAGGCATTTTGTTCACCACTGGATCTCATATGTCTAATGCTTGTCACAAAGGAGGAGCTCAAAGTTATTTGAATGAATGAACAAATGAACAACTAATTCTGAAACTCTAGAATCCCTTGGTGGATCGAGTGGCCCTGGGGCTGTTACTTCTTACTGGGAAAAAAGGCCTTCCTAGCTTCCTACAAACTATGCAGGGGGCTGCTTTACCATGACCTAGAGAACTGGGTGGGACTCTGCTCTCGATCCCCAATTTGCCCAGATCCTCACCCCCTGCTGGTGGGGGTAAAAATTCCACTTTGATGTGATGGAGAAACAAAAACTACCAACAAAGTTACAATTTCTTTACTCTTTCCTTCCTTCTATTTGAACTCCAACATGTTTTTTGAGACTAAAAAGCACTAGCACTCAAAAAAAATAATGAATTCCTGGAGAGTAGCTATAGACCCTTTTCTTAGTGACCACAGAGAACAAAATGAAGCAGAAAGTTAAGATCACAATTTTAGAATAAGGCCAAGCTGGATTTTAATCCCAGCTCTGTGTCTTCCTAGCTGTGTAACTTTGGGTGAATCACTTCACTTCTCTGAGCCTCAGAGATTCAGTTTTAACCACCTGTGAGAAGGGCTAATGTTATCTTCCTCAAAAGGTTATTGTGAAGACCAAGATAAGCAAAGTGGTACACCTGGACCCAGTAAGTGCTCAATAAATGATGGCTGCCACTGGTGATCAGATCATACGTTTCTGGGCTCAGCTCCACCCCCTTTTAGCTCTGGGGCCTTGGCTAGGTAATTTCCCCTTGCTGAGCTTTTCTTTCTCCCATCATCACCAGAGTCTCACTTAGGATGTCTCCCTTCCCAAACATGTCCCAGCGGGTCACCATCCTGCCCACTGCATCTTCCACGAGTCCAACAGGACCTTAGGTTACAGACTGCATGGCTAGATCACAGAATACCTTGCATCTCCTGCCACTTAACAGGATATTTCAATGATGCCCATGGCATTAGCATGGATCTGTAACCTCAGGGGGGAGGAGCCCCTGCTCTGAATTCTCTTTCACATTTTAATAATAAATCCCATTAACTGGGAATCAACAAGCATTCACTGAGCGCCTAATCTGAGGAATCAGTGTGAACCAAACATGGTCCATAAGAATCCAGGGTCTGGGGGCAGTTTAACTAAGACTGGATTTTATTCTTTTTGCTGGACTCCTTAAAGACCTACTCTATCAGGGGCCCGGTAGGAAACCAATTGCATGCTCAAACAGGATAATGGAGATGAGTTAGTAATGTCGAGGTTATGGACAACCAATGAAGGATAGTGCAGTGTGCTGGAGTCACCACTCTTAGGCCTAAGGGAGCAAGGGGAGAAAGCAGTTACAAGAATCCAAATAGAGTGGTCTTAGCTTAGGAGTGTTCTGTATGGGGAGGAAAGGAAGAGAAGGAAAACTTCCCTGACCTCTCTCTCCTCCCACCCTTTCATCTTCTGCTGTTTCTTCCCATTGGTTAGACCCAACCAAAAGACAAAATGCAAGGGAGTCCATTGATGCAGTCCATAGATTAGCCTCCCAGGACATGGAGCATGGGGTAGGATGGGGGTGGAGAAAGGATCTGAGCAACTGAAGGGGCAAATGGAACATATCAGCCACCTGTCTGCTACTGAGAATTGGATATGACCCTGGGAAGGACATGACCTTCACCCCTTCTACTAATCACCCATGAAATTCCCTCCTGAGTTGTTATTTCCACAAATGGGTTGCAGGGGGGAGTTCAAGTCAAAACGTGCTGTTGTTGAAACACCCTGAGAGTCTCCAAAACCCTATTGAAATTCTCCCCCTCTCCCCAACTCTCCTGGTAGCATTGCAGGATTATTGCAGCTCATATTCATCTGTCTCCAAAAGATTAAACCATCCCCTGCAAAAAGGCCACTGTTTCCCGAAGGAGGAGAGCCCATTCGTGCTCATTCCCTCAAGAAACTGACTTTTCAGAGAGAATGTACAAGTTTTTTCTTCCCTGGCTTGGGAGGAAGCTGCTGTCTCTTGTGGGGTTGGGAGGTGAGGTATTGTGTGTATCTGGGAGACTTTTCAGTATCAACCCATCCACAAAGTTTGAGTGGAAATGTTGAGAAAACCAACAACAAAAGCAAAAATAACTGACATTTATTGAAAACTTAGTATCTGCTTAACAGTGTGGTTGTTAAGTATTCTACCCAGATTATCTGATTTGATTGACACACAATCAGGTGAGGAAGCAGTCACAGATAGGTCTTCTACCAAAGATCATACAACCAGCAAGAGATAGAGCTGGTATTGGACTCTCTCTCCAAAGCAGTGGTTCTCAACTGGGGAGGATTTTGTCCCCCAGGGAACATCTGGCAATTCTAGAGGGATTCGTTCTGGTCTAGAGACTTTTTTGATTAACATGACTTGGGGGTACTAATGGCACCTAATGGGTAGAGCCCAGAGATGCTCCCAAATATCCCACAATGCACAGGACAGCCCACCACAATAAAGAGTTATCTGGCCCAAATCAATAATGATGAGGTTAAGAAACCCAGCACTAAAGTTTTCCACTACATCCTACTGCAGCCCATCTGATCACCATCACTCCTCAGCTGGGAAAAATCTGATATGTGGACCTAGAGAATGTGGGCCTAGATCATGCAATGTCTGGGGTAATCCTTATTGCTGAAAATGCTAGTCTTGGCCTAAGACCATTGAAAAGCCTCTGAAGCATTCTAAACAAGGAAGAGACAAGATCAATTTGAACGTTAAGAAAATAACTCTGACTTCTATGTGGAAAATGACTGGAGGACCTCAAGGGAGACCAGAAAGGAGCTAATGATCCAGGTGATGGCAGTGATGGATTGGGAAGGATGGCGATGGAGAAATAGAGACAAGTAGATGGATCCGGGATCTATTTAGAAGAGGACAAAATCTGCAGGTCTTGGTGAGGAAAAGGAAGCATCAGAGATGACTCCCAGGCTCTGGCCTGAAAGACAAATTGGATGTGGGACCATTCACTCTGATTTTATAGGCCTTTTCTCTCTATCTATAACTATCAGTCTAACAAGTGGGTGTGTTTCTGACAAAGGGAACAGCATCTGCATAGTTACTGAGAAGAAACGAGCTTGGGCCCATATTCTCAAGGCCTACAGGGATGGTTGTTCAGGATGTCCACAGTGAGCATGATGCCCCCTAGGTGCTTCCAACTGCCCCTGAGGCACCTTATCCCAGTCCAGTCCTGCCTGCACTGCAGCCCACACATTCCAGGTTGTTAGACTCTCTAGCCAGAGTGCTTAACTCTGGGTTGACCAGAACCTAGGATGGCCTGAGTTCCTGGCATAGAGGACAGAACTACCTAGAGCAAGTTCAGTCCATACAAGAGAAGCATCAAGTGAGCATGGCAAGCCACTACCCCCAGTTCTCTAGCAAGCCTCCCCTGTATACAGAAGAAGAGGAGGCCTTTATGGCACCCAGGTGGGAGCAAGGTTAGAGCCCATGACTGAAAGTGATGGGTAATCAGATACCAGAACTTTTTTTTTTTTAACAAAGAAAGGCATTAAACAATCAAAATGGTCTACTTTTTAAAGAAACGAGCTCCTTGTCACCAGGAGAATCCAAACTCAAGCATGAAAACCTCCAGTCAGAGACAAGACAGAGGGATCCCAACATCCACCACGTCGGATGTTAGACCAGACCCCCTCGAGGATACTTTCTGCTCTGGGAGTCTAAGATGCAAGCAAGGCATGCAGATATCTCCACGTGGGCCTTTTTAAACTCCAAATGAATTTCTCCAACAAACTCTTCAGCACCAGCTGCAGAAAATTACACCGACACTCCTGACCACATCACTTATTAAAAAACACTCCCTACAGGGCAGGGAAAATCTTCCAGACATTTTTTGAGATGTATTAGCGATTTGCTTGCAGCCACTGACAGAACTTCAATAAACGCTTCCTCAATATAAAAGCTCTTCCTCTTGCTTCCCTCTAAGGAGCATTTTCTCAGCTCCCGCCCACCTAAACACTGCCACATCCTCTTCCTCACCTGGGTAGGAAGAGGCAAACATCAGATGTGATTAAGGGGACAGCACAGGGACAGCCACGCCCCCACCCTCAAGTGAGTCATGAGCTAACCTTATGACCCCACACCCGTTCTCTCCAGCCCAGAACTTTCTCCTGGGCTCCAGACCCACAGATCCAACTGCCTGTGAGACATCTGCTCCAAGATGTCCCACAGGCACCTCAGTTTCACCAGGTAGCACAAATCATATCCCACACACACATACACAAATACGCTCCTGCCCCAGAGTTCCATGTTTCAGGGAGTGTTGCCCAAGACAGACACCAACGCTCTCAGGATTATTATTGACTTTTATTACTCCTTCACTCCCCATAACCCTCCACCTCTGCCTTAGCTTGGGGATTTAAATACAAGTACCATAGTTTATTTGGGAGGTGCAAGAAATCCCAGGCAGGGGAATGGGGAAGTAAGACAGGGAAGAGAAGGAAGCCATCTGCCCTTGCAGACAAATGAAGTTTAACTCCATGCGGAAACTTGAGGAAATTTGGAAACAAGCTTCAGAGGAAGGTTGAGGGAACCCTTAGGGGAGGGGATTAATTCCCTGATGCTCGCATTCCATCTTACCCACAGGCAGATTCCCCGATTTCAGAGAAAGCCTTTAGACAAAGAGATACAGATGTGCCATTCTGTGCTACCATTTGAAGTAAGCCAGGAAGTGGCAGGGCATCAGCAAAGTCTGCTACCATCTCAAGATCTTTGGAGTCTATCACCTCAGTAACCCTCTGATAGTCTAGATTCTCCCCATTTTAGATTCTTCCATCTCTGTCCAGGCTACTAATCGGCTTACTGGTCTCCCTGCCTCCAGACTTGAACCCTATCATGCTTTTCAAATTGCAGCCTAAGTGAGCTGGCAAGGTATAATGATGAATGGTCTTGGACTTCCTGTCCCTCTTCTAGGTACATGGCTTCAGGCAAAATACTTATCTCTGCACCTGTCTCTTTTTTTCAAGCAAGGAAAAAAAAAAGGCATAAAAAGAAATAAACAATACGAAACAAAGCAAAACAAAAAATAAGCATGAGAATTGTACCTACCTCACAAGATTATTGCAAGGACTAAATGAATTGATACATAAAAAGTACTCAGAACAGTGCCTGGCACATCGTGGGGGTTCAATAAATGTTGGCTATTATTATTTATATAACAGAAATGTGATAATGTCACTCCTTCAAATTCTCCTCTCCGGGAACAAGACCCTGCAGGGGTAAGCTTTTATAATTGCTGAAAGATTTAGAACCTAGGGAACCGAACTGGTATTCTTGGAATAAAACTCTTCACCCAGGGATTGAAGATGCTGTTGATGAAGATACCGGTGCCTTGGGAAAAAGGAACCCGTGACTGCATCGTGGGTTTGCTCTTCATGGGTATTGGACCAAGAACCCAAGAACATAGAACATACCTACAGTCAAGTCCTCCCCCACCAAGGGAAAACTTATGGTCGGAGAGATACAATTAAAGGAGCAAAGAGTCCCCCGTCCTTAGGGGCAGCCCTAGTCCTGCCAGTAGAACAGAGTCTCCAGTATCAAGTTGATACAGGGTGAAAATCTGCCTCCAATACTAATTCCCAGTGTGTCTTTGTACAGGTGACTTTCCCTCTCTTAACCAAAGTTTCTCAATCTGTAAAATGAAAATAATGCCAAATACTTCATGGAAATGTTAGCAGGATAAAATATCATCACATATCTAAAAATCCCAGGCATACAGTAGGTTCTCATTAAAAGTTAGATTCCTTTTTTCTCTCTACCCACAATTACTCACTCTCCTAGCCTTGATCTATCTATGAGTACAATGAAAATTAGAACACTATGTTGGATATTTTTAATGCCCCATATTATTACATACTCTCAGCCCACCATTTTGCCCTCGCTATATAGAGGTGGCAACTATCTCACCTCTGTTGCACCAAAATATTCCCTCAATTTACACTTATGGCCTCATGAGGACATCTTGATGACCAATTAAACTTGGGCCCAGTTCACAGATATATTGGTGCTATTCAAAATGGGTATTTGTTGCACTACTGCCCCACTCAGAGTAGCAATGAAGGACAGGGACAAGGAAAATCCTCCCAGTGGGCCAAACTTTGAGCAGTAGACTTGGTTGTTCAACTTGTATGGAAGGAGAAATGTCCTGAGGTATGAATATATATAGATTGTTGGACAGTGACAAATGGCTTTGCTGGTTGACCAGGGTCGTGGAAGGAGCCTGATTAGAAGATTAGAAACAAGGAAGTTTAGAGAAGAACCATGTGAATGAATCGATGGATAAGGAAACAAAGCATTAAGACAAACAAATCACATTAAGGCACACAAAAGAACACCGAAAGAGAAGCATTCAACAAGTAGATAGACAGAATGACTCAACCAGTAGATGTCAGCCAGCCTTCTTCCTTGGCCACCTCGATATTCTGCAATGGGCCCCAGAATGGAGCAGCCACAAGGCAGGGATGGAGGTTATACATGGGCTCAGAAGCATGGGTTCCTTCTCACTAAAGCTGATCTAGCTACTGCTGGTGCTGAATGTCTCAGCTAACAGCAGCAGGGATGGACCTCATTGAGGTACCAACTAACATCTTGGTGGCAGATGACTTTCATCTGAATCCTTTTATTGAAGACAGCATAGTTATCATCCATATACGAATTGTCCTCTTTGCCTACATTGCCTATGTAAGCATCACCATTCACAAGCTTGTAGAATGTGTGACTTGCTGAAATGGGGTCATACATAATATCACCTTGGACTAAGAGATCTAGAAAGGAGCTGTGCCAATGGCAATGGGTGCATGACCTCTGGACCCCCTGGTGCTGCCATATTCTGTATAACCCAGAAACCACCAGCCTGACAAAACATTAAAATGGTCTATTAAAGACTCAGTTAAGGAGTCAATTCTGAGTCCATGCCATGCAGAGATAGAACACTGTTTTCCAGGTTGAGGTAAATGATGCTGGGTCATTGAGAGCTAAAATATATAGGCCCAGGAATCAAAGGGTGAGTGTAAGGTTAGTCTCTCTTACTCTCACTCCCAGTGATACACTCATGGGCTTTGTACTTTGCATTCCTGTAAAATGATCTAATATTGGTGGGGGTAATTGACCTTGAAACTATAAGGAGCTGGGGTTGCTGTTATGTAATGGTGGCAGAGAGGACCATATCTGGAACTCAGGGGACTCATTGGGGCATCTCTTGGTGATTTCATGATAAGTGGTAACTAGAAATGGGAAGTTGCAAAAATCACAACTGACGAAAGTAAAGCAATAAGGGCTCCTCTGAGATAAAGTTGGATTTCCTCACCAGGAAAGTAACCTAGTTCTGCTGAAGTATTTGCCAAGGGTAAAGGAAATCTAGAAAAGTTGGTGGTCCGAGATGATGAAGACCAATTATGGTTTTAGGACCAGTTGCAGCAGTAGGAACTGTAGTTTGATCTATTAACCCATCTATATTGATTGTTTTGCAGAGATGGTAGCCACATAGCATCTTGAAGACTCTGTGGGGGATTGGACTTAATGTTGAGCGTAAGCAAATGCAAGCAGTGCAAGGGGTGGATAGTGTCAGACATTTTTTAATGGCCTATCTTACTTCCCCTTGGTGCATTTTTTTTTTTTTTTTTTTTTTTTTTTTTGCCCCAGCTGTTGCTGCCACAACCAGCTGCACCCTGGTATAGTCTGAAAGAACCTCATCTCAGCCACCCTATCTCTTGCTTTCTGCCTGGGATGTTCTCTGCCCTATGGGATACCTTTAGAAGCCCATTCAGCCATTCCAGTAGATATATAAACCAGAAATGCCTTTGATCACTAGGGGACAGAAACTAGAACATAAATATTCCTCCCTTCTGTATTTCGAATAGGCAATTTTGAGAAATAGTCTACATGCTTCTCAGAAGGTCCCCAGGAGAATCGAGCCCTACTTGCCCAAAACACTAGCCGGGTCAATAACACACCCTTGGATAATCGTTCCCATCTTCCTTACTTCACTATTCCCATACCCCCTTCTCCTAATCCTTGGGGGTCACTTTCCAAAAGAAACTACCTCTCCATAAACTATCTTGGGCAAATAAGTTTTGAGCCTCAGTTTCCTTTTCTGTAAAATGGAGGCAATAATTGCTCCTCCTTCCCAAGGTTTCTATGATCATTACGTGTTGAGCCTGGTGCCAGCAGATGGTGGGGGCTCAGGCAAGCGCTGAGAGGATTGAGACGACGGCCAAGGCAATGTATGACAATTTATTTAATAAACTAAAAATGGCTCATTTTCATCTTATTCCACTTCTCATCTCCTTCAGTTCCACTAGGTACCTTTCCTACAAACGTACCAGTTGGTGCATTTTCTCTTTGGTGAGACTCAGAGGAGACTGGCATTCCTCTGCTGAGGCTTTAATTATTCACCAGCTCTTTTCCAAGGGAAGACCCGCCCCCCCCCCAAAATGAAGATTCAGTTGCAGATGCAGCCCAGGAAAAAGCTGGAGCAGAGTTCCCCAAAGACTGGGTCCAGCAGCAAATCCTTTTTCAAAAGAGTCACCTGGCTATGCCTCTGAATTCTTTAGGGATAGGATTTCGTTTTTCATTGGTTCTGGCATCTCTTTTTCCAGAGTCTCGGAATGCTACATTCACAAGAGGCTCATGAATAATGCATGGTGACCTGAAAAACTCCAGGCGGGTAAATTAAAGATGAGTGTGAAAAACATGGATGCTCAGGATGAATTCAACTGTGACCACAGCAGGAAATTCTGCTATCCATGATCTGTGGTTATCCATGTTACACCTCAAAGGCATGCCCCACCGGCCCTAGTTTCTGCAACATAGAGTGCTCTGTGTTAGCCACTAATCTTCTCAGTGCCTGGGTTCTGACCTCGGCCTTCAGCAAACTTCAAGATGTACCCCTCCAATGTCCCACTCCCTCTACCCTCTACATCTTAGTAGGAAACTGCAGTTAACCATAAAAGTTAATTCATGCAATACACGTAATGTTGAGTGATGCAGTGTCATCCTTCCAGATCACAATTATGTGATTCATCCTAAAGGCTGTGCTTGGACAAAGATGTCTGCAGACACCATTGAGGTAGGGGAAGGAGGATTTGCTATTAATAGTCCCAACAGCAGTGATCAGAGGAGCCTACACCGGGTGGGGTGCAGGAAAGAACAGGTTCTAGGGTTGTTGTTGTTTTTTTGTTCTAGGGTAGTCTCCATGCTGTCGCTGATTGGCTGGACACCCCAGGAGCAAGGGTATCCTCTCTCAGGGTTCCAGTTTTCCCAATCAAAAGACGGGAGAACTGATGCCAGAGCTGAGCAGCGACTCTCCGAGGACCACACAGCGAGTCCATAATAGAGCCAGAAAGAGAATCCAGAGCTCTCTTTTTCCCAGCGCAGCCCTCTTTCCCCGACCCTGAAATGCCCACCACCCTGTTCCCAAGTGATCCACCCAGGGAAGAGGAGGGGGAGATATATTTGCAGGTGATTTATAGCAAGGATGTTTCCAGGATGCCCCGCTCCCTCAGGGTAATTTATGGATGTGTGAGCAGGATGATGGGCTCATTGCTTACATCGTGTAATTCAAAAAATGCAGCCGCCCCAGAAAGATGGGTGAGAGGTATAAAAATATGTACATTTGATGGAGCATATATATGTGTTTGTAAATACAGTCTGTTATTGCTCAGTGTTATTATATATCCATCATCTTTCTTTGGGTTATTGGAAACATAAAAATCTTAAAGCACTAAAAACACAAAGAACGATAAGTCACCCAGGAAAGTATATCTTCACGGGGATGGTTTTATGTCGGGAACAGTTTGTGCCTTCAGAAAATAAAGTCCTGGCACTGACAGGGAGGGGAGGGAAGATGGAGGGTGGGGCTGGGATGGGGTCCCCACAAGCTCCCAGGCAGAAACAGGTCCTCAGAAGTGTGGGCTGGTGGTGGGTAAAGAGGGAAGAGCACTGGGCTGAGAGCCCATCCCAGCCTAGGTTCCATCATTTGCCAGCTCTGTGGCCGTGGGCACATCCTGACCTCAAAGCCTACTTCCTCACCTACAAACTGGGATCACCACACTCACTGGAGCATAGTGGGGCTCCACAAATATTAGCTCCCCTCAAACCACCCCATTCTGAACAAGCACCAAATGTGACTGCACCCAAAAGTGATAGCACTGAATCAGGCCCTCCCTGGATTCCCTCCTCGCAGCCCAAGTATCCAAACCATGAAGTGGAGCCATAAACTAAATTCCAAGCAGCAGACATAGTCAATAGTGCAAACATGATTTTTAAGTGAAATTAACGATTTTTCGAATCTAGATTTCCTCTCCAGGTCCTCCCCTCCACAGCTTCGGAGCCTCATGCTTCTAGACACAGCTGTGCTGTTGCTGGGGCCTAGGATTCTGTTATAAGTCAAATGCTAAGGGGGGCGCAACGGCGGTGTGGGAGGGGGGCTAGCAGCATGGGCCATGTGTGCAGAAGGGTCCTCTTGCAATTATGAGGGAGGGCTCTGGAGCCTTGGAGACAGAGCACAAAGGCTGGAGGGAAGCCCTGGTGAGCAGAGCTGAGGTCTCATTCAAACCCTGCCCCTAACCCACTCAGTACCCACCCACTCACTCCCTCACTCTGGACTTCAGTCTGTGCAGCTGAAAAATGAGGGAGGTTGACCAGAAGTTCCTTAAGGTCCCCTTTGGGACTTCACTTTCAACATGAAGTTGAGATAATACACATTCTCTTTTATTCACTTCTGAATCCCAGTAGGTAAAATAGTAGGAAAGTGTCTGGCACATAGTGGAGGCTCAGTAGGTGTTTGTTTCATCAATGGGATTTGGTTGAGTGCTACAAAAACTCACTTAGGTGACTGCAAGGTTAGTAGATAATTTGCTTTAAAGGTCCTATGAATGGCCTCCCTGCGTCCACATCCTTTGTACAGACCTTTGCAGTTGTTCCCACTTGGAATCTTGACTCAGCCATGTGACTTGTTTTCACCAATGGGAGAGGAACAGGCTTGACACAGAGGCTTGAAAAAGCACTTGTGCTTTTCAACCTCTTTTGCCTGGACCCTGCCACTGCCATAAAATCCCCAGTTTAACTGCTGGAGGATGTAAGAGGCACATGAAGGAAAGTTGAGGCATCCTAGTCACAGCCAGACCAGATGGCCCCCAGCTGACCTACCGGCTGACCACGGGCATGTGACTCAGTAAGAGCACTGAGCTCTCTGTCTGGAGCAGCAGGACCTCCCAGCCAACCTTAGACTTATGCGAAATAATAAGTGATTGTTTGTTATGCAGCAAAAGCTAATGGATACACCAGGTATTAGAAAATTTCATCTAAGAATTAGCATATGTGGGGAAAGCAGAATAGCCAGGCCTCAGGAAGAGCAGCAAACAAGTACAGAATGTGTCAGGTCCAAGAAGGGCTTTGAACATCAGCCGTGGGAAATCCTGGATCTTTACTCTTGCGCTCAGAGTTGGTGGGGGGCCTTGGCTGTTCTCTGTACATTAACTTGCTCCTCTCTCCTCACGCCACCCACCAATTTCCACATCTCTAACATAAATATGAGTTTCTTCTTCCCTTATTCCTTTAGCTTAGACCATGGTCTAGAATCCATCAACGCCATCCCAGCCCCTCTGTCTATAACAGGACATTCAGCCTCAGCTCCTGCTGCTATCTGCCTGGGGCAGTCAGGGCTATGGCCTCATGACACTCCTGCACACACAGCTTTACTAAAGTTACAAGAGAACAACTAGGGATGCCCTATCTATATATGCATAGTTGTATTTATGTGTGTGTGTGTATGTATACTTATATATATGCAAATGGATATATGTATCTAAATGTACATATATGTAGTATGTCTTATGTATATGTAAATGCACATGTGTATATATATACGTGGATATGTGTAGGTGGCAAACAGATAAATGATAGGTAGATAGCCTAAATAAACCTAAGATTCTTACATTCCCTCCTCTGAGGGAAACCCAGAAGGAATAGTGACTTTGCCAAAGTCATACTGCAAGACTTAAACTCAGTCATTTGAACTCTTCATCTAAAGTTTTTTCCAATACACTATGTTACATTTCCTCAGCGACTCCATCCCTTGGGAAATGTGGGTGTGGCGTCAGATAAAGCTGCAGAGTTCATGCAAGAGACTGTCTCTGGGGAAGAGAGGGGTCCCCCGTGTGCTCCCTTCTGGATGGGCCTGGTCCTCTCAGACTGGAATAAGCTCCAACCAGTTTCATATTATTTTCTAGACCTTTCACACAGCTCCCAACATCAGCTCTGCCAGTGATAATAAAATCCTTTCTGAGGTATCAACAGCTTAGAGAAACTTTCTGCCACAATTTTCAGCACATAATGAAAGATCCTACAGGAGCAGTAGCTCTGAGACTGTTCAGAGACACCTGATTCCAAGGAGTCTATCAATAGGAGATGAAAAATGCAAAAGGCATAGAAAGCTTTTTACACTCTGTGGGAGACTAAGTGGGCTAATGCACATGCTGATGGGCTTACGAAACCAGGAGGCTCAATCAAATCTGAGTCATTTGAACAAACTTTCTCTGGGACCCAATTCAGTAGAAGACCTTGGACCCAACACTGGGATTGCAGAAACAGCTTGGGGTCTCTGGAGGAGATTCTCACATTTACTAGCTGTGTGGCCTTGGGAAAGATACTTTGCCTCTCTCTGCCTACACTTGCTCATCTATAAAATGGGAATGATGATAGTACTTACTCTGGGCATTGTTGTGAGGCTCAAATATGAAAACTCATGGTAAGTGCTTAGCCCAGTGCCCGGCACATACGTAGCTGCTCTATGAATGTCAACTATCGTTATAATTGTTTTCTAGAAGGACACTCAGGGCACAGAAGAGAGTGGTGTGTCTAGGGCAGGGAGGCAGGGAAGCTTTTCTGGGGGAAGAGGTGACATGTGAATTAAATTTGGGGAAAAGAGTGAAAGGCAACCTGGTAGATGTGGTGCAAGGACATCCCAGGTAGAAGGCATGAGGAAAGTCAAGGAAGCATGACAGATTTTGGTATGCAAAAGAAGGAAAAATGAGTTGATACATTTGAAGGGAAAGAGGGGTAAGAGATAAAGCTGGAAAGGCAAGGAGAGTCCAGAACATGATGGACCTTGCATGAGTAGCTTGGGATCAATCCTTTAGGTACTGGGAACCATGGAAGGATTTTGAACCAAGAAATAGCATTATTCTTGTAAATTCATGCTATGGTCTGCAAAGTGACTTACCATATTCCTAGGAATACCTGCTACTTTACAATGGTGAATTCCTTTCATGAATAACCAAAATAGCTAACACTTAGAAAAGGCTTACAGTGTGAAAGACACTTGCTCTTATTAGCTCTTTTAATCCTATATAAACCATCCTCTTTTTCTCCCCATTTTACACATGGGGAAATTGAGGCATGAAAAGATTAACTAGCCCAGTGGTATTTAAGTAAGCAGTGGAACTGGGATTTTAAACGCAGGCAGCTTGGCTTCCAAGCCTGTGCTTTAACCATTGCACTACAGTGTTTCTTAAAAGTCCATCTTCAGTGATCTAAAGATGCCTGATCTAATTCAGGCATAAGTAAGACTTATGTAAGACTCTTAACTGGAGAAAAAGATGCTTGATGATATGGTGGAAAGAAATCTGGACTGGAATAAAAGAGACCTGAGTTCCAGACCCATCCATCTCTCTGTGACATTGAGCAAGTTGCTTCCCCTTCTTAGGCCTCACCTTCCCATCTGAACCACAAAGTTCTGCTAGCTTTGATATGCTCTGGTTCTGGCACTTTCTATGCATATAGAGAATACATTTCCATGCTATATTATGCAAATGAATGTCTGTTCTCAGAGCTTGGGCCGGAAGGGCTGGTCTGGGATTAGGAGAAAGGGAGGGAAAGTCAGGATACCTCTGGGGATCTAATACGTGGCCAACTTTGCAAGAAATGAGTAAACCAGTAAATTACAAACCCTTACATCCTGATCTTAGCTTAGCTCTACAAGGACCAGTTTAGTTTCAAGCAATACAGAGGCAGAAAGATCTCTTAGAGGTCATGTTACAAGTCAATGGTTTTCATACTTATTTTTAGCTATTTTTTAAATCTTGGATGGAATGAACTATGTAAATCTGGTTTTTAAAAAGCAGTGTTTTATTTGCGTGAATTTATTTTGAAAGCACAGATTATAACCTTTACTTATTATAAAGGCAATCAATAAGAACAAGGCTGTTCTGATTAAATAAATTGGATGCTCAGGTTGATATAAAACTGCGATTGTCATCTGTAACACCCTGACTTCACACTTTTATGTTTATCAAGGCAGCCTGATAATTTGCATTAGTTTTGGTTGTATGGTATCTCAAAAACACTATTTACACAGACAAATAGCTGCAAATGCTGACAGGTTAAAGAAGAAGAAAAGGAAGGAGAAGGAAGAGAAGAAGGAGGAAAAGAAAAAATTGCTTTGCAATCTTCAAATGTTCTTCAATAAAACTGATCCACAGGCTTGATAGGGAGTCAGCTGGACAAATGAATTATACAAAATATCCTATCACAGATCACATCCATGGTCTAGAGGTTCACTCATTCATCCCTTGCTCAATCAATATTTCGCGCCTACAGGGAGTTAGGCCCTGCTCTAGGCCTTAGGGATACATACAGCAGGGAGCAAGCGAACACATTCTTATCCTCCTGAAGTTTAAAAACTTCAGTAAGTGAGAGACAGACAATAAAGAAAATCAATAAGTAAAATCTATAGTATGATAGTGATAAGTGTTATACGAGCAAATAATGCAAAAAAGGGGGCTAAGGACTCTGAGGTGGAGGGCAGTTCCACTGGAAATAGAGCAAAGAGGCCTCACTTAGAAGGTGATATTTGAGCAAAAGTCCAAAGGCGCGAGGAAACCATTGAGGCCGGGGGTAGGGCAACCCAGGCAGCGCCAGGGCCCTGGCCTAAGGGGTATGCTTGGCAAGATCCAGGAAGAGTAAGAAAGCCAAGCGGCTGAGCAGACAGAGCAAGGGCGAGAGTACAGGAAACCAGGTCTGCAAGTCTGGAGCCCAGTTTGGATATGCTAATTTCAAGACCCCTGCTAGATCTAAGTGGAGATGGACAGATGAGTTTGGCGTTCAAGGAGGTGATTCAATCTGGAAATATTCAGCTAGAGACGTTTAGGACAGATCTTGCTTAAAGTGTGAGACAGTATGGGATCGCCAAAGCAGTAGATATGGACAGGGAAGGACACTGAGAGGTCAGGGATTGAGAAGGAACCAGCAAGGAGACCGAGCCGGAGCAGCTGGGGGAGCAGGCATCACTGAGTGTGGCCATCTCCAGGCCGAATGAGCAGTGTCGTAAGGAGGAGGAAGCGTTCAGCTGTGTCAAATGCTGCTAAAAGGACAAATAAGAGCTGTCCTGGGACTAGACCGCTGGCTTTAGCAGGCAGAGGCCGTGGGGGACTTGGGAAAAGCAGTTTTGATGGAGTGGTGGGAGCAGAAACTTGACCAGGTTATTTCAAGAGAGGAATTGAGACAGGAAGTGAAGATGTCTCTTTCCAGAACTTTTGCTTCCAAGGAGAACAGAGATATTAAATGGCAGCTGAAAGGGGGGGCGGGGTGGGTTTTGTGTGTGTTTCTTTTAACGTGGGAGAAATCTTAGCGTGTTCATTCTCTGGTGTCAGTGATCCAGAAGAAAATGAAAGTGTTATGTAGGCGAGAGAGGGGAGAATTGCTGAAGCCGTGTCCAGGAGAAACTAAGAGGGTCTGGGGTCCGCAGCAAAGGGGAGGGTTGGCCTCAGGAGTCGGGACTGTTCATCTCCAGTAGCGGGGAGGAAAGTGAGCCCTGTGAACACTGAGGCAGGACAGAGGGGTGGTGGAAACCTGTGGAATGTCTCCTCTGATGGCATTTGTGGGAATTAAGGTCACTGGCTGAGAATAAGGACCGGGGAGGAGGTGCTGGAGGTTTGATGAGGGAGGAGAAGGTGTGAAGAAAAAAAAAATCCTCTGGATGAGAGGGAGAGTGAGAAGTCAGTGGATGGACCTGGGAAACATAATATGGTTGCCAGGCAGCCTAAGTTCCCCTGGGAGATCCGTGGCCATGAATCTAAAGGGAGAGCAGTAAGCGTGGCTGCACGCTTTTTTCCAGCCGCATTCAGCTGCTTTGCTGCAGGTACCGAGGAGGCAAGGTGGGTTATGACCGGGGTAGTGGCTTTGCTAAATATGAGAAGGACAGGAGTCAAGGGTATGAACTCTGGAGCCAGAATACCTGCTTACAAATCCTTGAACCACCCTTTAGTTGCTGTGTGACCCTGAGGAAGTCACCTAACCTCTCAATGCTTCAGTTCCTGCACCAGGTTCTTAAATGAAGACGAAATGAACTAATATACATACAGTATTTATAACAGTACCTGGCACATTAAAAGCACTCAGTAAATGTTTGATGTTATGAATATCAATACTATTTAAGGAGCCAGCAAATGGTTTTCTTGGCCAGTTAAACTCCTCACTGTTTGACATGCTGAGCGTCAATAATGTGTAAAAGCTGAGAAAATAATGCATTTGATTTTGCATGTTGTTTGTATAGAAGCTAAGAGCATGACCTCTGGAACCAGCTGTTTGACCCTGGCATGTTATTTAATCTCTCTCTGCCTCAGCTTCTTCATCTGAAAAATGGAGGTATTAACTGTAGCTACTTCATAAGACTGTTGTGAGAATTAAATATGCAAAAATATGGACAGCTTACAGAACAGAACATGATAAAGGTGTTGGTGCTGATTCTTTCAGGTCTTTAAGGATTTAAATTATATTTCTACTCTGAGTTTGGTGCCTAGAGCCCCCAAGATACCTCCTTGGAAGCCTAGGGTTCCTCTGAACATAGCTTGACAACCACTGATCTAGTCCAATCCTCTCTTGTTGTAGATGAGAAGACCAGAGCCCAAATGGATGGGGGACCTACCCCAGTTCCACAGCAAGGAGGGGCAGGCTGAGGCTGGAACCCAGACTCCCTGACGCTTGGCCTGAGGGAGGTTCCCTCGCGCTGGACAGGTCCTACAAGCCCATCTCAGCTCAGGCCTCCCTGTGCCTGCCACTCCTGCCAGAGGAGTCCAGTAACAGGTACATTAGGAGGAAGAGGCCTGAGCAGCTCACAGGAGCTCTGGGAAGCTGAGTCCTAAGCCTCTGACCCACGTGACCAGGCCTGTATGGAGTGGCTGGGGAGTCTGCCACTGCAGCTCTGGGGAAGAAGAAATGAGCACTGGGGATGCTGGGGATGCGGAGGGGTCATCGCAGGGGCCCATGCAGGAACATGTGGGAGTGCTCAAACTGACCGTCAAAGGGGAAAGGAAGGAATGCATCCTGGGGGAAATCTATGTAAGGGGCAGTTCATGGACCAGCAGCATTGGCCATCACCTGGGAGCTTATTAGAAATGCAGAATCCCAGGCCCCACCCCAGGACTGTCGGATCAGAATCTGCATCTGGTCTAGGTGATTCATGTGCCATCATCTTAACATTCTTCAAACACCTCTGCCTGTGAGGTAGGCCCTGCTATTACCCCCATTTTACAGATAAAGAAGTGGAGGCTCAGAAAGATTAAGTCCTGCTCAGTGAAAGCCAGACTGTACGGCTCCAAAGCCTGTGCTCTTTCCACCACCTCGAGCTGCCACCTCCTCAGCTGCCATGGTGAAGGCAGGAAGCTGCGTGAGTTCAGTGTGAGAAGGAAAGGGAGCAAGGGGAAACACTGGCAGGAGTCCCACAGAACCATCTCAGGACGCACGACCGGAACCAGCGCCTACCTGATCCATCCACTTGTCCATTCAGCAACCATTTCCCAAGAGCATGTACCTTTACTCGCAATTGGAGTGGTACAGAGAGGAATAAATCTTCTCATCTGTGTCCAAGAAACTTAGAGGCAATTGGGCGAGACCTAAGAGTGAGCCAGAAACTACTGTGTGCCACCAAATTCCCACTTCAGTATCTTATCAGTCTCTTGCTTCTTTCACTCTCCCTCGGCCCCGTCCTGCCTTCTCTTCCCCTCCCCATCTCCTGACCATCCTCTCTCTTGTAAAGACTCAACTGGACACCTCCGGAAGAGAGGCAGAGGTGACAATTGTCACCCCAATGTTGGCTCTGGTGGAGAAACAAAGCCCAGCCAGCAAGAGTGTGTCTAACCCCTCTCTGGAGCCCGGATCTCTGGCATTCTTGTTTGTTTTCTGAGAGCTAAGCCTCTGACTCTTGGCCCCCTAAGGATCATTGCCAAATGAGTCTCATCTAGCTGATTTAGACCTCCTTTCCTTTGACCGAGGCCTCCTGTTCCCAGGAAGCAAGTGGAGGCCTGTCCCCAACGTGGAGCCCTCTGTGGAGGCCCCGGTGCAAACAGACTCACTGGGCGTATTCAGACCCAGCCAGCACAGAGCAAGGCTGGAGTCCGTGTTTCAGAGGCGGCAACAGCATTAGCTGGAGGGAAACAGGGTTGGAGGATTCGGGGGTTGGAAGGAAAGAGAGGTCGCATTTACGGCAGCACTAGAAGTATTCTTTTTGCAGCACAGCCCCAGGAGAGCAAGAAAAGTGAACCAGAGACAGCAGGGCCATGATCAGCCACAGAGTTAAATGGGAAAAAGCAGGTTACAAAGCAGAATGAGCCCAGTTCTGTGTACACATGTGTGTATATAAAAGCGTCTAGAAGGAAATACGTGTTAATACGTGTTGAGAATAGAATGGCTCAGTGCTAATTTAGAATGGAATGGGCTGCCCATGCGGGCACGAGAAAGGGTGGCTCTTCTGCTCACCGAGGGATTTGCCATTAACTTGACAAGGCGGTTTACAGATGGACTTCCATTTGCTTCTAGCCTGTTGTTTGAGAAATTCCCTGTTTCTCTTCATATCTGTCTTCCCTGTGATTTTTCTGACCTCTAACAGGACCGTAGATTGTGGACTTGACTCCTGTCCAGCCTGAACGCCAAACAAACTAGACCATTTGCAGCTGCAAAAACTCTCTTGGATGCAGAAGGTGGCGGTGGTCTGAAACGTCAGAAAACAGCTTTGATGTGCTGTTTTGACCGCGAAGACCTGAAGGCAAGTAAGAACCTGGAAGAAATGAATCTAAAATCCTTCCATCCTGCTCTAACTTTTTGGAGCAGGGGTTTGTGATCTGTATAAAACTGAAACGTAAGTCTCTAAAAATCTCCCTTCAAGATCATATTGAGACATCATGTTACTTTCTCCTTCAGAGTCCCTTAACTTCATCATTTTCAAAAATATATATCTTTCTTTTCTGCATTACCTTGGGCTCCACAAGAGGTCAATATGGACAAGGGGTTGTCCCAGCTCCAAGACAATAATAGCAACAATCATTTATTAAGCACTGGCTAAGTGCCCAGCTTTTCTCAGTAAGTCCTCACACCTAACCTGCTATTAGCCCCATTTTGCAGATGAATAAATTGAGGCTCAGGAAAGATGAGCCACTTGTCCACACAGCTAGTCCATGAAAGAACCATAACTCAGTCAGATCTGCTGACCCCAAAGCCTAGTTCCCTGCACCATGCCACTGCCTTCCCAGTGCTTACCACTAAACCATCGACAGTGGCCATTGCTGGGTCACGGGGTTATGCACAAGTTTTATTTTCTTCCCTTGGCTTATATATATATATATA
>JAQZBX010021404.1:0-15338 GCA_029593785.1 Cabassous unicinctus
TGGGGGGGGGGGGTAGATGAGATAAGGCATGGATAGCTAGTGAGGACCCAGGGCAGTCAAGGATCAGTCAACATTAGCAAGGATTCTGGCTGTTAAGGTTTGGGCTACGTGACCAATGAAGGGTGTCAGGGACTCTGCTGTCAGTGCCCACGCTGGCTCTGTCCCCTCTGCCTAGCTCCTCAAGTTTATGCCCCCTGCAGACCCAGGCCCAGAGCAGCTGGAGCCTGTCACCGCCTTGGGCTTCCCCACTCCCCCAGGTCTTGGGGCTTCCAGTCCCTGCCCCTCCCCCATGCTTTGTGCCCACTGTCTCCACCAGGAATGTCTCCCCCAACCTCAAACCCTCCTCTGCCAGGAAGCCTTCTACCCATGCACCCAGCCTAGGTGGGAAAAGCCCTTCTTCCCAGGGGCTCCTGCCCCAGCACTTTCCACCTAGCACCAGGACACCTGACACCTCTGTAGGCTGTAAGAACGTTGGGGCCAGGAGCAATGGACTCGTCCCTACTACCTCCCCACATCTGGCTCAGCCCAAAAAGCCCAACTTTTTTTGTTGTTTTTTTTTTGAGCTACCAGGGCCAGGATCTTGTATGTGGGAAGCTGGCACTCAACCACTGGGCCACATCGGCTCCCCTGAGTTGGCTTCTTTGTTTGTTTGCTTGTTGTTTGTTTTATTTTGTTTTTAGGAGGCATCAGGAACTGAACCGGAGACCTCCCATGTGGGAAGCAGGGACTCAACCGCTTGAGCCACATCTGCTCCCCACAGCCCAACTTTTAACTCCATTGACTCAGGAGAAGTGATAAAGAAACAGCAGTACATCCATGCTATGGAATGAACACAACATGGATGAATCTCACAGACACCATGTTGAGAGAGAGAAGCCAGACACAAAAGAGCACATGCTGGACGATTCCATTGATATGGAATATTCTAGAGAAGTCAAAACTAATCTATGGTGATAGAAATTAGGTCAGTAGGCAGATGTGGCTCAAACGGTTGTGCATCCGTTTCCCATATGGAGGGACCTGGGTTCGATCCCCGGGACCTCCCAGTAAAATAAAGAAAAATACAGAAGGTGCGTGGGCACGCCTTCAGGCCCCGCGAGCAGGAGAGGCCCCAGGCCCCGCCGAACCATGCAGCAAAATGATGACGTAACAGGAGAGCGACACAAGGAAGAGCCAAGACGAGACTCGCCAAGAAACCAAGAACTGAGGTGGCGCAGGTGGCAGAACACCTCTCTCCCACATCGGAGGTCCCCAGGATGGAATCCCAGTGAAGACTCAGGAGAAGGATGAGAAGAGAGGGCAGGAAACAGACACAGAGAACTGCCCAGCGAATAGACACAAAACACAAAAACAGCGGGAAGAGGGGGTTAAAGTGGATTTTTAAAAAAGTAAATAAATGAATCTTTAAAAAAAAAATAGAACAGTAATTACTGAGGTAGGGGTAGGGGTAGGTGTAGGGTTAGGGGTGGGGATTAAAGTATCCAGGGGATAGAAATGTTCGGGGTCTTAATTGGAACAGTGGTGGCACGTGAACACTGACCCTAACACAAGAGCAGAGAGCGGATGTAGCTCAGTGGTTGAGCGCCTGCTTCCCATGTACGAGGTCCCGGGTCCAATCCCCAGGACTGCCTGAAAAACAAACAAAACAGACAAACAACAAAACCAGCTCTCACTGGGGAGCGGCTATAGCTCAGTGGTTGAGCACCTGCTTCCTACATGCGAAGTCCTGGGTTCAATCCGCAGTACCTCCTAAAACAAAACAAAACAAAACAGCACGAGCAGTGCATTTCAAAGCTGTGGATTTTTTTAAATGTGAAATATGCTCCAATGAAAGAGATTTTTAAAAATGAGATCTATATGTACTCAGTGGAAGGATTTCCAAGATATAAAAAAACAAAAAAGCAAGAGACAAAACTGTGTAGAACAGTAAGATACAGACTATAGTTAGTAGTAATACTTTGACGATGCACTTTCATAATTTGTTAACAAATGTTTCACAACAATTCAAAGTATTTGTGGTGGGGTGATGTGTGGGAGCCCTGTATGATGTTATGCATGTTTGTTTTGTAAGTTCAAATGTTTACTGAACACTTATTGTTTATGTATGTTCATGTCTGAATGATATACTTCCATAAGTTGCTTTTTAAAAAAAACTGTGTAGAACAGCCCACCTTTGGGGGCGGGAGCGGCGTTGGAGACACATGAGAAGCTCACCTGGATACAGCCTTAGGAGGGGAAAGCAGCGATTGGAGGTAACAGCATTGCATACCCTTTAGCGATTTTTGGACTTTGAAGCATGTGAATGTTGTACCTAGTTGAAGAAGAGCTGCAAATAAAATTTAAAAAACAAGACAAAAGTACAAATCATGTTTTAAAATATTAATTTCTCCTCTACACCTCCTTTTTATGACCACTAACTGGGGAAGTTATATAAATCCCCAAAACGCAAACATTTATAAATTATTCTGAGAAGGAAAAAAAAAATGTAATAGCTAGCAGAGTGCTGGGGGACCGGAGCACACGAGGGACTCAGCCTTGGCAGGGGCTCACGGGAGGACTCCTTGAGGAAGCGGTGGGTGCCTGAGACCTACCGGATGTGCAGGAGGAGGGAGAATCGGCCAGGTGAAGGCGGTGGGGAGGGCACCCCCGGCAGAGGGAGCAGCCTGCGCGAAAGTGCAGGGGCTCAACCCGCAGCCAGGCTGGGGCAGAGGGTGAGTCTGCACTGGCGAGAGGAGCCAAGCTCCACCGGGTCTGGGAGAGCCTGGAATGCCATGGTGAGGATTCTGGCCCCTTTCAAGGGACAGACTAACCAGGCAGTGAGGAGCCCAGACTCTGATGACAGCCTAGGTTCGAATCCAAGGACGCCAGAATCCACCACTTTCTCACTGTGTGGCTTTTAGCAAATTATTTCATTTAGCTGTGCCTCCATTTCCTAATCTGTAAAATGGGTGCCACCTTATCATCTACTGCACAGGCTTGTTGTGAGGATTAAATGAATTACTTTGAACAGTGTCTGGTTCATAAGTGCTCAACAGTGGGAGCCACTATTGTCATCCCTGTGGCTCCCTAACCGTCCCCCCAACCCTCCCCCCATTAACCTGTAATCTCAAAGAACACAGGTGCCTCCCGCATCCTCACCCCTACCCTTCCCAGGCCTCAGCACCTCCTGAAGGTGCCATAGCTCAAACGTGTCCAAGACGTGGATAAAGTTTTAAATGATTCTTCTGGGAACATGATTGAAATATATATATATATCCCCTACGCTGCAGGGGGGGAAACAGAGAGGAGGGGAGCTGAGCTGGAGCCTGGGAGAGAGAGGGTGCGGCCAGGACCCAGGAGGATAAATGGGTGTTATCCTGAATTAAAATGGTACCTCCAGACATGGAACAACTGGAGTTCTACCCACAGCTGGTGGGATGTAAAACAGTGTAATCACTTTCAGAGAACTCTGCAGCACAATCAACTAAAGCGCCAAACACGTGCGTACCCCATGACCCAGCGATTCCACTCCCGCCTGGGCAAATATCCAAGCGAAATGAATGCAAATGGCCACCAAAGGGCACATGGAGAACGTTCACAGCAGCCTTATTCATCGTAGCCCCAAACCGGAAGCAATGCCAGCGTCACCAGGAGCATGGAGAGACCGTCTGTGGTATATTTGTGCAATGGAAGACTACACAGCAACAAAAAAGAACTACAGGTCCCCCAGCAATGTGGATGAACCCCACAGACACGGCGAGTGAAGGAAGCCAGATCCCACAGAGTACACACTATATGATTCCATTGATACGAAGTTCAAGAACAGGCCAAACTTATCTGTGATGGTAAAGTCAGAAGAGTGGTTACCTGGGAAGGGGCACAGGGAGCCTTCCCAGCTGCTGGAAAGGCCTTCTATCTTGATCTGGGTGGTAGCTCGCGGATTCAGCTCTATAAAAAGCCATCAAGCTGCACCCTTGGGAGGAGTGCACTTTACTGTATGCGTGTTAAAAAGTCAACTTAAAAAGTGGAATGGAAACTGAAAAAACTGAGCATCACCTCCAACGCCCTGGTGGCACTGATTGAGCATGCTCATCCATCACCGCCTTTCACCCATTGCAGCCCCAAGAGGTGGGGATTCTCTGGGGCCCAGAGAGGGCAAGTGACTGGGCCAGGCTCCCATGGCTGCTAAGGAACAGCTGTAGGTTCTCTCGGGCCTCCCGGCCCCCCAGGCTCCCAGCAATCATCGTGGCCCCCTGGAGTTCTCCTGGCCTCCCGGGGTCGGAGCTGGTGAGGTCAGGGACCGAGAACGTTTCTGCAGCCACGAGGCGGGAGTTAATGACTTAGGAGCTTGGAATGTGCTGCCTCTGAAAAGACCTCCCTGTGGCTGAGCCGACGGTTAGAGCAGGAAGGGACTTTCAGAGCCATGTACTCACACACACACACACACACACAATTTAAGTAAAGATGGAGAAACTGAAATTCAGAGAAGCTAAGAGACTTGCCCCACATCAGGAGGGGTACAAGCCCTGGCTCAGGTAGCTGCCCCAGGGTGCCTGGGGAGGGGACAGAGGTGGTACTTCTGGGGCACGTGTGCCACCATCTGGCTGCCTGTGTCGGCTCTGTCTAGCTTGAGCTTGGGGAGACCAGATATCAGTGTGTGTGTGTGTGTTTGTGTGTGTGCACATATGATTGCTTTCACTGTGTCCAGAGTCCCAAGGGCTCCCACCCCTGGAGCTTTTTATGAACATGTGGATTTTATTTTCACTGCTATTTGTCAAGTTCTCACTATGGGGTCAGGTGCTAAGCTTGGCATGTGAATTTTCTTTCTATCCCTTAACCACCCTGAGATGTACTTATCATCGTCTCCATTTTACAGATGGGGAAACAGAGGCTCTGAGGGATTGTGTGCTCCATCTGGAGTCACACAGCTGGTGAGCAGCCTGGCCAGAATTCAGACCCAGAACCCAGAATTATCTGACCCCAGCATGCTTGTTCTCTGACCCCAGTATGCTTGTTCTTTCCGTGTGTCATATTGCCTCAAAATTCCTCACTCTCTTTCTTTCACACACACGTGCACACACACACCCCTCCATTTCTTAAATTGCTGTGGTTTCATTTCTTTTCATAAGAGGGCAAGCATTAAATAGAACAAGGGTGAGGGGAGAGGCTGCTGCTGACCTCCTGTGTGGATGGCACTTTACAGCTTAGCACTTCACATTTGTGATTTCATTTGATCCTCACAGCAGCCCCATGAGGTTAGCAGAGAGGCCCAAATATTCCCACTGGGACTGGGACTGGGACTGAGAAGGGAAGTGACTCACCCAGGGCCACACATAGAAAATGGTAGTTCTGGACCTATAGGGGCCAAGCTGGCCTCCTGGCTCTCAGCCCTGAATGGGTGGACACCCCCTGGCCTCTGTTCCCCAGGAAGGCAGTCCAGGACCGGGCCTTCCTGAGACCCTCCTCCCCTGTGGGCAAAACTGCAGCTGATCGAATGAAGGTACCAGTAAAAAAGCACGAGAGCCCAGCCTTCTTTCTGTAGTCGTGTGACCGTGGCAGCTCTTGGCTCTCTCTCTGGGCTTCAGTTTCCTCATCTATAAATGGGAAGGGGGTCAGGGAAGAAGCTTTGGGATGGTCCTCTTAGCGGTGACATTCTCTGTGTGCGAAAAGGTGTCTGTGGAGCTGTGTGGGCTTCGAAAAACTCTTGGCTGAGCCTGGCCTTGGAGCTCCTATAGCCCTGGTTGGCAAACCTGGTCCAGCCACTCACGTAGGGACCTTGAGCACGTCATTTTCAATATCTCCCAGCCTCGGTTTCCCTCTCCATTAAATGGGGGTGATAATGGTACCCACGTCCCAGGGTTGTTGACATTTAGCCCTTGGCCTCACATTCACACAAACCTGTGACATAATCTCCAAACAAAGCTGCTGGCCACACAGTCCCCAAAGAGCAACAACAGTATTTAAAGAAGGTGAGGTTCATCAGACACCTCCACCTGTGTTCCACTGAAAAATCCCACTGCCTAGAGGGGCTCTGAATTAAAACTTGTTGTAGCGCCTAGAATTATTCTGTCAGTAGTACAATTACTGTATCTGTGGGTCTTCAAAGTAGTATTTTGTTCATTGTAAGCTGTACCATCATTTTTGTAACCCTGGTTGTCATTTATTCATTTTTTTTAGTATACCTGAAACCTTAAAACAAATGCTGGTGGAGGGGCCTCATGCCACGCCTGGTGTGGAACAGGCCCCCGGTAAATAATATTAACCCATCACATTTATAACCGCTTTCACAGTCACCATTCCAACCGCCCACGCGTGGCAAGGTAACTGTGTGATCCTTTCGTCCCATTTTACGGAGGCAGAAACTGAGGCGGGCGGAGCCAGGGAAGCAGCGGGGAGCGCGGAGGCCGGCTCCCGGCCTGGGCGGGGCGGGGCGCCAGGCTCCCGGGCAGGTGCGTAGCCGGCGAGGGAATCCTCGGCTCCACCTGGGCGCGGCGAGGAAATTGCACCATGTATGGGCAGCTACGTCAGAGGCGGGAGGCTACTTGTGGCGCGCCTGGCCGGGAGTCGCCGGGTCCACCCCTTTCCCCAAGAAAAGGCAGGAGGGGGTGTCGACACGTTCGCGGCGGACGGGCGAGAGGCTGGAGGTGGAGCCCCGGGGTGACCGGCGCCGCGGCGCACCCCCCCGCCCCCCGGCCGAAGTGGTTCAGCCCAAGAACTTTTCATTCATAAAAAAAGACTCCACTGAGGAGCGAGTGAGTCAGAACCGAAGCCGCCGCCGCGGACCCTGCAGCTCAGCCAGCCCAGGGCATGTTCCGAGACTTCGGGGACCCCGGACCGAGCTACGGCGCCGGCGGCGCGTACGGCGGCCCCCCGCAGCCCCCCACCGCGGCGCAGGCGGCCGCCCAGCAGGTGAGAGGGGGGACAGCGCCCGGGTCGCCGGGGTCAGCTCCGGCGTGGGGCCGGGGACCCGGGCCGAGGGTCCTGCCGGTTCTCCGCCGTCCAGGGGGTCCCTTTGCCTCCACCGCCCAGAGGGACGCGCGCAGCGGGCCGGACGCCCCCCGCCTCGGCCGCCCCTTCTCCCTGCCGTCTGCAGTCTCCCTGTCCCTCTGTCTGTTACTCTTTCCCCCTCCTGCCCTCCGCTGGCTCCTGCGTCCCCTCGGACGCGACCGGGACGCCTGGCTTAGTCGTCGCCCCGACAGGACCAGGGGGTGTCTCCATCTCGGGCTGAATTCCTGGACCCTGGAGTCTGGGCTTGGGCACGGAGGGAGGCGGGGTCCGTCGGCCGGCCAGCCCCGGCCAAGTGGGGCCCCTCGGCACTGTGTCCATCTGCGTGTCGGTCCGTTTGTCTGTCCTTACCCCCACACACGCCAAGCCCCTGTCCCCTTCTTGGCGGTGGCCCGGGCAGGGGAGCCAGGTGGGCTCCGGGAGACGGGCTCTCGACCCCTCTCTGAGGCCACTGGAGCCCGTGCAGTGCCGGGACGCGCGCGGGGTCATGCTGCGGACAACTCCCGCGCCCCCGAGTCCCGGCACCCAACGGCGCCCGCTGCCGGCTGGGGGGAGCCGGGAGGCGGCAGGTGCCCATTTCCTGTCGAGGGGCTGCGAACACGTGTCGCCCGGGGAGGGAAGGAGCGGGCGTCCGTTGCGCCGAGTCACGGCGGCCGAGTCACGGCGGCTGAGTCACCCGGGGCGCCCCTCCCTTCCTGGCCCGGAGCGGCCCGGGCCCGGACTACCTCGGGAGCAGGAGGAGAGGCCGCCCGCGCTGCCTCGGGCCCGGAACTGGGGTCACCCGGCCGCCCGCCGGGCGCGCAGCGCTGCCCCGGGGCCACCAGTGTCTGGACTTGCCCGAGCTTGTAGGGCGCTTCCCCGACGACTGGGTGCTCACACCCAGGGCCCAGCCCCAAGGACTGAACCCAGTTCTCCCGGAACAATGAGCCCTCAACCCGAGCCATTCCTCAGATTTTTGACAAGTGCCAGACTCCAAACTGGGCGCTTTTCACTTCAGTTACTGACTTTCATTGGATCTGATGCCCCCCATCTAAAAACCCACCATTATTTTATGCAAGTAAAGAGGGGAAAAAAATTAAACTATAATTTCAGAGCTATTAAAAGGTACTTAGCATCAATGAAGTGCTGTAATCCTCACCTATTACACTGTCACAAATGAGGAAACTGAGGCACACGAAGTGACCTAACTTGCCCCAGTGAGCAGCTGAGCTGGGATTAGAGCTGGGACAGCCGGAACCCAGAGCCTAGAGCCCAGAGCGGTAGCCCTCGCCCACCACAGCCCCTGCGCCCTGGGCACCTCCCACTTACCAGGCTGTTGCCCACATTTTCTCACCTGATTTTCACAGCCACCTGGGAGCCAGGAACTTTGGGCAGATGGGACTCAGGCAGGGTGCAGGAATGGGCAAGGGCACACACTCTGGAGCCAGCCTACCTGGGGTCTAATTCCACTCCCCACTTCCTAGCCATTTGTCTGTGGACAACTGTTCTCCTGTCTAAAAATGAAGATAATGCTAGAGCTGCCATCTTAGGGCTGTTGTGCAAATTATATGAGTCAGTATCTGTAAAGTGGTTAGGACTGTGCCTGGCAATTCACACTCTAGAAGTATTAGTTCTGACGGGAAAATGCAGGCACAGAGAGGTTATGGGAACTGCCCAAATCCACACAGCTCATGAGCAGGGATTTGCCACAAGTTAGTCTGACTGCCAACCTGTGCTCTTTCTGGTCTCCCAGCACCAGAGGCTGCATTGGGGATGGGTGGCAGAGTGGCCTCTGTCCACCAGATGCCTCTCAATCCACACAGACCTCATCCCTAGCCCTCCGTTTCTTGCCCCTAGAAGTTCCACCTCGTGCCAAGCCTCAACGCTGTCAGTGGCAGTCAGGAGCTACAGTGGATGGTGCAGCCTCACTTCCTGGGGCCCAGCAACTACCCCAGGCCTCTGGCCTACCCCCAGTACAGTCCCCCGCAGCCCCGGCCAGGGGTCATCCGGGCCTTGGGACCACCTCCAGGGGTGCGGCGCCGGCCCTGCGAGCAGGTAAGGGACAGTGGCATTGCACTGGTCCTGATGCCCACAGGGGTGCTGGGGTGCAGAGGAAGAGCTCTTGCCTGAAGCGGGGTGGATAGGACCACTGGCAACTATGATTGAGGTAGAAAGTGATCAGAGCCCGTGGGGAGGCCCAGAGGCCAAGGAAGTCACTTCCAAAGCAGGGGAAACTTTCCTGGAGCAGGAGCATCTTAGCCTAGAACTATGGGTAGGATTTGCACATGTAGAGATGAAGGAAAGGAAGTTCCAGGTGGAGGGAATGCTGGAGCAAGGAATGGAGGTGGAGGTGAGAACCTTACCAGGGAAAGGTGAGGGGTAACAGAGGGCCTCCACCTGCTGGCACGTAGAGGGTATGCCGCCCCCGGCTCTGGAAAATGGGAGAGAACAGGAACTAGAGGCTTCCCTTCAGCTACTCTCTAGGTCTGTTTCCTTCTCATTTAATACTTACAAAACCCTCTGGGGAATGTACGGTGGTTCTCCCCATTTTACAGCTGAGGATACGAAAGCACAGAAAGGTCAAGCCACTTAGGCAAGATCCCACAAGTAGTGAGCAATGAGCCAGGACTGCCCAGCTCTAAAGTCGACTCCTAACCACCAAGCCACGGTCCTGAGCAGGAGCTGCCAGTAGGTTCCAAGCATTGAGCCGGGGCCTCTTGCCTCCCCAGCCAGCAGTCCTCACCCTGCTCAAAGAAAGTCCCTACCAAAATAAATAAATAAGAGATGGGGCGGGGCTTACAAAGGTGGCTCCTCCTTCCTCTTCCTGGAGGGTTTTAGTACTTAACGTTTCCTGAAAGGGGTGCGGGGGGAGGTCAGCATCCTGGGGAAGATGTGAGATGGACCAGGGATGGGTTCCCCAAAACGGAAGAGCTGGCCTTTGTGACCAACTGGGGAAGGTGAGAGTGATGTGGGCCCCAAAGGCAGGCTGGCCTGGGATAACCCCTCCTGGACGTCCAGCCACCTGAGGGTGGCCCTTTGATCCCGAGTTCTCCCTGTGAGGGCTGTGAGGGGGGTCCTTTCAAGGAAGGTGGTCTCCAGCAGCTGGCCTCCTGGGAGAACTAGTGAGTCCTAAGTCCTGCTCTGGGAGCTTGAACGCATTATTTATCCTCCAGGTCCCCACATGGGAAGTGGGGCTACAGATCTATAAAGCACTGGCTGGCACATAGGAGGTTCCCAATAAATTGCAATGTATTCAGTAGCCCTCACTAGCCCCTCCAAGTGCTCACAGTCTGTGGGAAAGAGGAGACTTATCCCAGGCAAGCCTGCCTTTGGGGCCCACATCACTCTCACCTTCCCCAGTTGGTCACAAAGGCCAGCTCTTCCGTTTTGGGGAACCCATCCCTGGTCCATCTCACATCTTCCCCAGACTTAGTCATCGAGAGATCGGAGAGGGAGACAGATGACAGTCAGCGAAAAGAGGGGCTTGGTCCCAGGAGCTCAGAGGACAAGCCACTTCTGGCTGGGGGATAAGTGAAGACTTCCTGAAGGCGGGGGCATCTTCGCTAATTCTGGGAGATGAGGAGGGTTAATATTCGGGGAGAATGGTAAGAGGTAAAGGCTGGGTGCCAGGAGGAAAGTGGACCACACCTGGAGGGCGCAGGGAGTCAGCGGGTCAGGATGAGGTGTCTCTGAACCCGGCTGAGGGGGTCCCGCCACGGGGCCACCGTGCGGGAGTGCCAGGCAGCCTGCGGCCCCGGGCCCGCCTCACTGCCGACCCTCGGTCTCCCAGATCAGCCCTGAGGAGGAGGAGCGCCGCCGAGTGAGGCGCGAGCGGAACAAGCTAGCCGCAGCCAAGTGCCGGAACCGGAGGAAGGAACTGACCGACTTCCTGCAGGCGGTGAGCACCGACCCGGCCCGCCGAGCCTCAGCGGGCCCGCGGGGCCCCAGGGGGCGCCGGTGTGCGTAGCCCGCCCCCTCCCGGCTCCCTGACCCAGGGGGCGCCCTTCTGGGAAAAGAGCGAGGAAAAAGCGATGTAAAAATTAGTTGCAGCGCGTCTCACGCTCTGCAACCCAGGCAAGTCACTTGCCCTCCCAGAAGCTCTCCTCGTCGCAGAAGGAGGGCCGGGCGCCGAGCAGAGGCGCCCCCGGCCTCATGGGAGTCGTGCCCGTCCTCTCCCAGGGGCTCACGGGAGCTGTAGTCCAGCCCCCCCCCCCCGCCCCCCGAGGCTGCGGGGTGCTCAGCCCTCACGCTGTTGACACCTGTGCCCCTCCAGGAGACCGACAAACTGGAGGGTGAGAAGTCCGGGCTGCAGCGAGAGATTGAGGAGCTGCAGAAGCAGAAGGAGCGCCTGGAGCTGGTGCTCGCAGCCCACCGCCCCATCTGCAAAATCCCGGAAGGCGCCGAGAGTGGCCCCGGCGGTGCCAGTGGCAGCAGCAGCCCGCCCGCCCCCTCCCGGCCTGTGCCCTGTATCTCCCTTTCCCCGGGGCCGGTGCTTGAGCCTGAGGCGTTGCACACCCCCACGCTCATGACGACACCCTCCCTGACCCCGTTCACCCCCAGCCTGGTCTTCACCTACCCCAGCACCCCGGAGCCTTGCTCCTCAGCCCACCGCAGGAGTAGCAGCAGCAGCGGGGACCCGTCCTCTGACCCTCTCGGCTCTCCCACTCTCCTAGCCTTGTGAGGTGCTCTAGCTTCCTCCCTGCAGGAGCCACCCCAGCCGACCTTCTGCCTCCCCCATTGGTCCAGCTGGCCTGGACCGAACCCCACATCCTACGCCAGCGGGTTCTGTTCTTTTCCATTCCTCCTGATGAAGCTGAGTGTATCTTGCTTCACCGAAAAGCCAGCCTGGGGCCACCAAAGCACCCACCCTTCTCTAGAGCTGGCCCCTTTGGCACGTTTTGCACTAAATGAGAGACAAAATATTTTCCATTTGTGCCAGAGACCTCCTGGCAGCCCCAAAGGACTTTGTAAAAGCCCTAGAGGGCCTACGGAGCCCCAGGCATGCCCCCACAGTCTCCATCACCCTCTTCCTGTGATCCACCCAACCCAGCCCCTGACAGAAGGTGCCACTCTACCAGCCCACAACACTAACTCACCCAGCCCCACTGCCAGCAGCACCAGGTGATTGGACCAGACTGTCCTGCCGGCCCCTCCTGACCGGCACAGCCCAGAAAGGCGTCGGAGACTCCCATGAAGAGCTGCCTTGCAGTCCCCAGCTCTGAGGAGCCTGTAGCTCCAGGGAATCCAAGCCCTCACAGCGTGGGCAGCTGCTATTTATTTTCCTGAAAAGAATATTTTTGTACAAATCTGCCAAATAAAATAAAAGGCTTGAAGCTTTGGCCTGTCAATCACTGGTCCCTGAGCCTAAAGGGGGACCTTTGGAGCCAGAAGCCCTAAGGCTCCAGTCTTGTCTCCACCGACTGACTGCGTGACTCTGCACAAATTCTTTGGTGTCTCTGGATCTTAACTGTCTTATCTGGCAAATGGAGCTAATCTGCTCTGCCCCATCTCCACGACTGAGAGGAGAGAGAAGAGCGCTCGGAGTGCAAGCCAAGAGGATTCTCCTCCGGGTGGGAGCCCACATTGCTCCCGCGTGTGCCACAGGGGGCGCTATTAAGCCCCTTCAGCCTCAGGGGAGGCGGCCAAGTGGCTTCTAGGCCCCCAGCACCTGCTTCCTGCCCCATTGTCTTGGACAGGAAAGAGCCGGGAAGCGAGCAGGAGCCACTTCTGGGGCCGATCACCGCCTGTCCCACGGCCCGACGGGGGGAATCATGGTTTACCACGGCCCCCCATCCCACCCTAGCCTCGAGGTAATGGGCAAGTCGGCCGCCGTAGCACTGCAGTCCCTCAGGATGGGGATGGTACCCCGACTCAACGTCCCCGCCCTCACCCCAATCCCGGCGAGGCCGAAAGAGGCGCTGCGCAAGCCTTGAGCTCCGCTTCCGTCCCGGTTTATTAGTCCCCACCCAGCCCCCAGCAAGGCCCTCCACTCCAGCCTCCAGGCCCCCTGATGCCCCGCCGGCGAGGACCAGGGCCTTCTTCTGTGCCAGGGCTTCGAAGTCCACGCCGACGGCCCCTCATGCGGAACTGGAGTGGCGCCTAGGTCCCGAGATCCCCCGCAATCCCGGCGCTCGGGGCGCAATCTGGGCGGGCGCCGGCGCAGAAACGCCCTCAGTCATCGGGGGAGCAGGCCAGGGGCAACTGATCCGGGCTGCCCACGCTGCCGGTGCTGGAGCTGCCATCGCCCAGGTCGCGGGGCCCGCAGGGGGGCAAGGCGAGCTCGGGGGTCGCACCCGGACCGGGGCCCCCCGCGCTGCCGGGGCCGCCGCGGGGGCCCCACTCCTCGCCCAGCGCCAGGCAGAGCTCCTTGAGCGCCAGGTTCTCCCGCAGCAGCTCCTCCTGGCGGCCCTCCAGCTCGGCCAGCTTCTGCCAACAGCCGCCCAGGTCCTCGCGCACGGCCCGGGACGCCTGGGTCCCGAAGAGCTGCCACTGGCGCGCGGCGCGCCGCCCGCGCTGGCGCTCGGAGTCCAGGAAGCAGCAGAGATCGCGCAGCTCGCGGTTCTCGGCCTGCAGGCGCCGGTTGAGCTGCTTGAGCTCGCGGATCTCGCCCAGGTGACCCTGCAGCTGCCGGTTCACCTCCTGCATGAGGCGGCCGCGCTGCACCAGGGCGGCCAGGCGCGCCGCCTCCTCCCGCCGCAGGCGCCGCACCAGCTCCTCCTTGCCCAGCGCCGCCATCTCCTCGTCCGTCAGCTCCTCCAGGCCGCCCGCCTCGGCCTCCATGGCTGCTCAGGCCGCTGGAGCATCGCCCGCCCGCCGCCGCCGCTCGGGAGCCCCAGCTCCGGCTCGCGCCGCTCCTGCTTGGGCTGGGCGGGCGGCCGGCGGGGGCCGCGGCGGCGTAGGCGGCAGCAGCTGCCGGGGGCGGGCACGCGGCGGGGCGCGCGCCGGGGCGGGGCCGCGTGACGCCACGGAAGGGCAGCCAATCCGGCAGAGCCGTCCCGGAAAGGGGCGGGACCCGAGCGCAGAGCAACCCTGCCGGTCCGTGCCCCGCCGCGGGGTCACTGACCTTCGCGGACACTGAACCCCGGCGACCCGCCTTCCGCGCCAGTGTCAGCCCAGCGCTTCATACCTCCCGGTTGCGGACCTCCTCAAGCTCGTCTCTCGGCTCCTTCGGGGAATCCAGACTCGGGCTTCGGCCCCCTACTCTCCTGCCCACCCCTCGACGGACCCCAGACGGATCACCCTCCCGGACCCTCTCAGCTGAGTTCGCACTCGAGATTCTTGGCTCACTGAGCATCTCCCCTTCCTCCTCGGATCCCTGGGTTCAAACTTCCTGGCCCTCCATTAGCTTGCCCTCCCTCCCGCCGAGGGTTTCCTGCCCGGGAAACAAACAAGGGATTCGTTTGTTTATTAACTTTTATTGTGTGCCAGGCCCATGCAGAAATAAACTTGACCAAGATCCTGATCCTGTCTTCAAGGCGGTGGCAATCTGGCTGGAGAGACAGGCTGTGTCAAACAAGAAGTGGGCTGGGGTGGGGGCGTGGGGGGCGGCACGATCTGAGGGGGGCGCTGGAAAGGTTTCCCAAGCGAGGCGATGTGGCCTGAAACACGCCTAGGGCTTTCCAAGTAAAGAGAGGGCTATTTCAGGGAGAGGGGGTAGCATGGTGAAAGACGCCAGTGCCCGAACGTGCCCAGAGTGAGAGTGGTTTGATGTTGTTTGAAAAGCTAGAGCGCAGAGAAAGTGTTAAGAGAGGCAAGGAGACTACAAAGGCGGAAACCAGATTCTTAAGCTCCTTTAATAATAGGCTGGGGAGTTTCCACAGGCCAGAAAGGATTTCAAGCAAGGGAGTAACATAATCAAACGTGAATTTTTTAAAAAGATCGTTCAGGCGGCTCTGTGTGGCATGCGCTGAGGGGAGGGGAGTGCAGGCAGGGAGATTAGTAAGACTACTATCTTACTGCAAGGAAACTATGCAGAAGAACCCGGCTGGGGCAGTGCCAGTGGGGGTGGAAGGAAGGAAACAGATACTAGAAATATTCAGGAAGCAAAATCAGCAGAACGAATGTGGGGCGAGAGGCGTCTGGGAGAACGCCCAGGTTTCTGGCGCGAGAACTGGGTGGATGTTGGGGCTGCCACTGAAAGAAACAGATTGGGGAGAGGGAGCGGGGGACATGCTGAGCTTGAGGGGCCTACGGGAAGGCGACGTGGAGGGACTCAGGACAGGCAGCCCACCGCTGCGGACTCCCCGTCGGAGCTCAGAGCTGCAGAACAGAAAGGTCACTAGCTCGGGGGCATGGCTAAACCCTGGGAGCAGATGAGACGGCCCGGAGAGGTGCTCGTCGGCTTTCAAGAGCCCTTGAAAGTCGGGCCATTCACT
>JAQZBX010021404.1:15438-32394 GCA_029593785.1 Cabassous unicinctus
GGTGGGGGGGCGCAGGGAGGAGCCTGGGGCGCCCCCTCCCTCCGACGGGGGGCTACTCCTCCGCGGGCGCCCCCGCCCCCCTCCGCGCCGCCCCCGCCCCCCTCCGCGCCGCCCCCGCCGCCGCGGCGTCTGTCCCGGAAGTGGTCCTTCGCTGGCTCCGGGTGCCCGGAGCGGAATCTCGGCGCCCCAGGAAGTGGGCCGGTGGCGGCGGGCCCCGCCTGGGCAGTGCTCGCTGCTGCTCGGGGCGCTGCGGCTGCGGCCGCGCCCGGGCCCGGGTGTCGCCATGGCCAGCGAGCTGGACATCTTCGTGGGGAACACGACCCTCATCGACGAGGACGTGTATCGCCTCTGGCTGGATGGTTACTCGGGTCCGCGGGGGGTCTGCGGGCGCAGTCGGGCGGAGCGGTGGGGTGGGGGGTGGGGTGGCGTGGCGTGGCGTGGGGGAGGGGCGGGGCCAGGACTCGGCCATCCTATCGCAAAGCCGGCGGGAGCCGGGGGTCGGGGGTAAGGGATGTAGGATTGGCACCGGCATTACTGGAGGGTCCCTGGGGTTGGTGGAGCAGGACCTGACGCCGGCGTCCGTTCCCCAGTAAGCGACGCGGTGGCCCTGCGGGTGCGCTCGGGGATCCTGGAGCAGACGGGCGCCACAGCGGCGGTGCTGCAGAGCGACACCATGGACCACTACCGCACCTTCCACATGCTCGAGCGCCTGCTGCACGTGCCGCCCAAGCTGCTGCACCAGCTCATCTTCCAGATCCCGCCCTCCCGGCAGGCGCTGCTCATCGAGAGGTGCTCACCTGGCGGCAGGGTGGGGGTGCCGCCACCACTCTGACCGTAAACCCATTTTGCAGGCTGCAACCGAGGCCCAGGGAGGGGATGGGACTTACTCATGCACTAAGAAAGTTGGAAGCAGGAGGGGCCAGAATCCAGGCCCTGTCAGGCCCCCCCTTTCCCCTCCTTTATGGCGGGTCAGCCCGTCTTCCGCCGTCACGCAGGTACTATGCCTTTGATGAGGCCTTTGTGCGGGAGGTGCTGGGCAAGAAGCTGTCCAAGGGCACCAAGAAAGATCTGGACGACATAAGCACCAAAACTGGCATCACCCTCAAGAGCTGCCGGAGGCAGGTGGGCACCCCACCTCTCCCACCTCCCACCCCCAATATCCTATCTACAGTCTGCTCCTTCGCTCTATCCCTTTGGTCACTGCCCCAGCTCCATCCTCCTCCCCCACCCCTGACTTTGGCAACAGTTGCATTCTCCATCTCCTCTCCTTCCTTCCTGCCCCTTCCAAGCCATCCTCTACTCTGTGGCCAGAGTGACCTTTCTGTAGCCCAGATCCAGCCAGTTTTCCCCACTCATAAACTTTCATTAACAACCACTAACTCCTGGATAACAGCTACACTCCTTGGCCTTGACCTTCAGACCCTCCTGTGACCTGGTCCCTGCCAATCTCTCTACATTGCTCACCCACCGGGCTTTCTTCCAGTCACACTGTCCTATCTGGAGGATTCTTTTCTTGGCCATATCTACCCTTTGAAATGCAAGCAGAGAGTAAAGTGCTAGGTCTCCCAAAGGCCTTCCTGGTAGTGCCAGAGAGAAGTAACCCTTCCTCTGGGCTTTTAGTGTCTTTCCCTCTGTGTCTCCTGGAGATGGCTTAGCATTTGCTCATCCTTGAGTTCCTGGGGCTTAGCCAGCAGGGTCAGTTCCAACACAAGCTCCTGAAGGACCAGAGAGCACAACGCTAAAATAGGGTTGAATTTAGAGATAGGAGTTAGTAAACATTTACCCAAGGCAAGGTGGCCAATGTTGAATTAATAAGAAGTCCTAAGTAATTAACAGCCTGTTGAAGGAATAACAAACTTGTTGACTGGATAAGTGGCCACCTGGTAGATGGATGTTCAGGAAACAGTGTATTGGGTGAATGCTCTCTGACCCATTCTTTCTTCCTCCCCTAACTGCCCTGCAGTTCGACAACTTTAAACGAGTCTTCAAGGTAGTGGAGGAAATGCGGGGCTCCCTGGTCGATAACATCCAGCATCACTTCCTACTCTCTGACCGGCTGGCCAGGTGAGGGGCCAGGGGAGGAGTCAGCTCTCTCCCCTTCCTGCATACCCCTTCCTTGGGTCCTGAGCCTGGTCCACCCTCTCCACCTCCACCCCTTCGACCTCCTAGTGCTGCTGGGGGCATAGTTATCCCACTTCTGGCCTGTACTTTGGATCAGACTAATGTGATTTCAGATCCCAGGCCAGCTGGACTGTTGGGGGCACTAAATGAGGTGTTGCAGGTAAAGTCATTGGCACAGGACCTGGCACTTAGTAAGTCCTCAGTAAATGGTAGCCGTGACCCTTGTGGCTTCCTGCTCTATCACTTAGGCAACCTGAGCAGAAACCTTCCCTTTGCACAGATGGGATGGAGGCCCAGAGAGAAGTGACTTGAGGCAGGTCACTCTGAGTTAGGGCAGCAAGGGGCCAGAACTCATACGGCCAGCTGAGGGTTGCAGGTGGGAGGAGCTGCTGGCTAAGAGGGCATTTCACACCCTGAGGGGATTCACTCTCCCCTCCCTGCAGGGACTATGCAGCCATTGTCTTCTTTGCCAACAACCGCTTTGAGACGGGGAAGAAGAAGCTGCAGTACTTGAGCTTTGGCGACTTTGCCTTCTGTGCTGAGCTCATGATCCAGAACTGGACTCTTGGAGCTGTCGGTGAGGCCCCTGTTGACACACCAGGTGCCCACCCTCCCCACTCCTCTCGGGGCCTGGTTCCCTTCCAGTACTTTCTACTGCTGACCCCAGTTCCCAGCATCCTTTCTTCTGTAGGGCCCCCTCACCCAGGCCACCTCTGCTCCTAGCCTAGTTTCTAGATACACACCTTGTTAGCAGACAAAGGTTCCATAGCATCTCTCTGTGGCCTGGAGCAGGTTGCACCACCTTTCTGAGACTTCATTTCCTCTCCCCGCCCCCGCCCCCCCGGGGGGGTGGGGAGTACAATGAGGTGGGGGAGGAAGGCTGGGGACATGATGGGAGAGCTTTTTTCATTCACCCTAACTCCCCTCATGGGCTCTCCAGACTCCCAGGTGGATGACATGGACATGGACTTAGACAAGGAGTTTCTCCAGGACTTGAAGGAGCTCAAGGTGCTAGTGGCTGACAAGGACCTTCTGGACCTGCACAAGAGGTGACCTTGCGGGGTCCGTGGGCTGGGGCCTGCTATGGGGGCTGGGATGGCTCTGGGGCTGACCCTGTCTCCCGGTGCAGCCTGGTGTGCACTGCCCTCCGGGGAAAGCTCGGCGTCTTCTCCGAGATGGAAGCCAACTTCAAGGTCTGTGGCCCATTCCAGCCTCTGTCCCTTGGGCATCTGCAGTCTCCAGTGCCCCAGGCAACTCTGGTCATGCTGGAGATTGACCAACAGGTGGCGCTGCTCCTCCTTCTGCAGGCCTGTGAGGGGGGGACCCTCTCCTAAACAGTGGGGAGTCAGTTGATTGAGGGAAGTGGATTGAGGCAGTGGGGGCTCAGGCCTCAGCCTCTGGGGCAGAAGGCAGAACTCCCAGAACCCCTGCCCCACAGAACCTGTCCCGGGGGCTGGTAAATGTGGCCGCCAAGTTGACCCACAATAAGGACGTCAGAGACCTGTTCGTGGACCTGGTGGAGAAGGTGAGCCGTCCTGCTGCCCCATCCTGCTGCCCCATCCTGGCCTGTCCCTGGGCTGCAGTAAGTGCTAGATGTTCCTTTGGGCCCACAGTTTGTGGAACCCTGCCGCTCCGACCACTGGCCACTGAGTGACGTGCGGCTCTTCCTGAATCAGTATTCCATGTCTGTCCACTCTCTGGATGGCTTCCGGTGAGAGCCCCCAGCCCTCCTGTCTGGCTCTGCCTTGCCCCAGCCAGCCACCTGCTGGGGCCTAGCCCTCCCGCAGACTTGGGGTTCCCTGCTCTGCCGCCCTGAGGGTGGATGTGCTCTCTCTGTGGACCCGAGTCCTTGCTCCACCTCTTAGAAGCTGGGTCCTGGGCAGGTTACTTAATGGATGCCTGCCTCAGTTTCCTCATACATAAAAAAGGGGCTTAAGAGCTGTACCTATCTCTTAAGAGGCTCCATGAAGGGTGTGAGGCAGTGGCTCAGGTGTGGCATGGGTTGAGTGGCATCAGCTGTTACTGTCACTGTTGCTATTACCGTTACAGGCACCAGCCCCTCTGGGACCGCTACATGGGCACCCTCCGTGGCTGCCTCCTGCGCCTCTATCATGACTGAGGCCCCTCCCCTGTGGCCCCACCCACCATCACAATAAAGTTGTCAAGAGTTCAGAGACGGATCCTTGCTCCAGGGGGAGGAGCCCAGTGGTATATGTATGGCTTCCTGCATGGGCGCTGCAGGTGCCTGCGCCAGGGTGGCAGCGTGTGTCCATGCAGGTGGGCCTGTGTATGCCAGCCCTGGGGGATGGGCAGTGTGCTGTCCCCACCCACCACCCTTCCACCCCACTGAGTCCACTCGGAAGCCAGGCATCCTGTCTCGGTTTATTCAGGCTGTAGCCAGGAGGTTGGGAGGACGGTAAAAGCCTTGAGGTGGGGCCGGTGAGGAGGCAGTGGCGTAGTGGGAAAGCTGAGGGGCTGCGGGGCGCACTCAGGGAGGGCAGGAGACTGGGTGCTTCTTAACTGGCTGATCCACACGGGCAGTGAGCGGGTATTTGGTGATGCCACAGGTATTACTCCCTTGGTGCAGCCGGAAATAGCCCTAGAAAGTTAGGGGGCTCCAGGTCAAAGGGTGGGGAGGGACCCGTTCTGCCCTGTCCTCCCCCACAGTAGCCCACACTCACATTCTCGCCCCAGCTGGGCCCCCAGGAGTTCTTCAGGATCCAGTACGGGGTGGAGCGGCGAGGATGAGACTGGGCCCCAGCCTGGAGCCCCCCTTCCTTGCTTTTGCCAAAGCCTACCAGCAGGACCACATGATCCACAAGCCGAGGGTCACAGGTGGTGGGTGTGGCCTTGATCACTCCCCTCTGGTATTGCTGTGGGGCGGGCAAAGGGGTTGAGTCTGGTGCTCTGTTCCCTGGGTCCCCCCACCCCCCACCCCCCATGCCGTCCCACCTGCAGTAGCCTCTTGTTGATGGTCACGGTGATGGGGCCATGGGTGGCCAGGTACCTGGCGATTGCTGGGGGCAGAAGGAATGCTCAGTCCCGGCACTCAGCACATGACCAGGGAGCATCTGCCCCTCTTCCTGTCCCTCTATCTATAGCCCGGTCTCTGCCCCTGTCCTGATCTGCCCCTCTCTGCCGTTTGTGGCCCCCGTGGCCCGCCCTGCCCTCACTCTGCTCGCTGTTCTGCAGCATGATGAAGTCCTGGATCCAGGCCACCTTCTTGTACTTCCTGGCCAGGCACCTGTGGCTCCTGGCGTCCCCCCGGAATGGGTAGTCCTTTTCGCTGGCGAGGCCGCCTGGGGAAGAGATCAGCAGGATGAGGGGGAGACTCAGCTCCTGCACGTGCCCCCACCCCCTGCTGTCACTCTCGCACCCTGGACTGCCTCGGCCTGATGCCCTGCCCTGCAGCTGGCAGGGTACTCACTGTTGTTGAGAACAGTTATGAACGCGTCCCAGGGAAAGCCACCCTTGCAGCCGCTCCCACAGCGGTCACAATCCAGCAGCTCTGGTGTGAGAAGGGACAGTGTGAGTGTCCAGGCCCCCAGCCTTCCCCCCAGCACTGCCCCTTTCCACCTGCCAGCCATACCCTGCACAGAGAGTTCCACGAACTGATGGAACTTGATGCCCCATAGGGCCTCGATGTTGCCCGCTGTCGCCATGGCCCAGCAGCATGCACAGTTTTTCTAGTGGATGAGAGGATGGGCAGGGTGTCTACGCTTTCCCCTCTTTGTCTCCCTCCCACCATCGGCTGGATTGGGCCAGGCTGAGTGGGGGCAGATAACCTGGTCCCTGATGGGTGAGATGATGCCAGCTGCCTTCCGCCAGTCACAGCTGAGGGGCACTGGCTGTCCTCTTTCTTCAGACCTTGCTTTGTCCACACTGGGGACCCTTCCAGTCACCATCCGATGCCCATAAATGTGGCCAAACTCCTCCTCTGGAGACAGGTGGGGCCACTGAGGTCACAGTTTTGGCCCCCTTCCCTGCCTCCTTTCCTGCCTTTTCCACTCCAGCCATCCACATCCTTGGCCATTGGAACCCCCATAATACCCTGGGAGGCAGCAAGGCAGGGAAACCGAGACATGCCCCTATACCTGCTGTCTCTGGCCCCTGAGCTAGGCTGGGACTCAGCTCGGAGTCCCTGCCACTGCCCACTGATTGGAGGCAAGCACCTGGGTCCCTCTCTGGGAAGTGAAAGCCCCAGATATGCCCTGCCCGCCTGCCAGAATCCCTGGAAAAGCCTCCTCTCCAGCCCCCACCTTAGGGCCCGGAGGGGTCCTGGTACCTGTAAGGTCGCTGAATGGGGTCACCCCAAATTCGGCCGTGCCCAAGTCTTCCTCCTGCAGCTGCTGAGCCTGGGCCAGGTTGTGGGCAAAGATGGCCAGGCGGAGAGCATGCTCTGGACCGATAGGGCCAGCCGTCAAGCCCCCAAGGGCAGGAAGTGGCTGCCGGCTGGGCAGCCCCACACCCTCCACGCGTGAGTGCTGGCTCCTCTCCTGCAGACACCTGGGCCAAGGAAGTGGCTGCCCAGCCCACACTGGGTTAGGTTTTCCCCAGGGGCAGGAAGGGGGGGCGTCTCTGCCCACCCTGGGGGGAAGCAAACAAGGGGTCTGGAGGCCAAGTGACTCAGAAGAGAAAGGAGGGTCGCTGGCAACAGGCTTCCTGTCAGGCCACCTCCTCCTCACACCTCTGACCGCAGGTCTCGATCCGAAACTTAGGGGTGCTGGGGGAGGGAGATGCAGGTCCACAGCACAGACAGCTCGGGAGATAGGATGCCCACAGACCACGCCTTTCCGGGAAGATGAAACCCAGAGGGGACAGGAGCAGGATTGGCAGCTCATGGAGGGTGGGGCTGAGTCTCAGCTTGGGATAAAATGACACAAAACAGGTAGCCTTGGGCTTTTGCTGAATGAACCCATGGATAGACGGGGTTCCCTGCCCACAACCCTGATCCGGGGAATTGGCTGTGGAGGCAGCAGGTCCTCTAGGACTGGGGCAGCATCCCTAGCAGCTGCCGCTTGTCCCCAGGTGCACGCCAAAGAATGATCCCGCATCCGCCCCCTACATGCACGAAAACGGGAGTCCAGCCCAGCCCCCACCCTGAGCCTCGGTTTCCTCATAAAATGGGAGGAAACCATGCCCTGTGGTACCTGCTGGACTTGAGTAAGTCCGGTTGTACTGGATCTGGAATAAGGTGAAGACTTCCTTTAGCTCCAGAGGCTGAGGATCTGGATCCTGGTAAGGGACCAAGGGCCGAGAGCGGGGAGCCAGTGGGAGTCAGTGCTGGGTCCCCAGCCATGCAGGGATGGGGCTAGGGGTCAGCCAGTCAGCCTGCTCTGCCCCTGTGTGAGCTTGAGCCTGCCAACTACCTCTCCCAGCCTCAGTCACTCCTCAGAGGTGGGAAGGCCAAGCCAGTTGTTTCTAAAGTGGTGAGTCCCAGGAAGGGGATGAGGAGCAGGCTGGGGCACTTACCTGGGCCCGGAGGGAGCCCCCAGTGCCTTGGGCCAGGGCTGCCATCCACAGAGCCAGGAGGCAGAGGCGGTGGGGAGTTGGTGCCATGGTGCTGCAGCCAAGAGTGGCAGGAAGCTGTGCAGACCACGCTGGAGGGGCTGGGAGGGCGGAGCTGGAGAAACCACGGAGGAGGCTGGGAGGGGGAGGTGGACCCCAGGAGCTCTGGGCCGGTTCCCTACATGTCCCTCTGCCTGCGTGCCTGTCCCCCACCTGCCTTTTCTTTAGCCAACAGTCTCTCTGCCTACCCTGCTGTGGGCATACAGAGAGGGTTCTGCCCTGGAGAAGACCGGGAGACAGGTCTTAAGAGGAACTGACAATAGGAGGTCATCAGTGCGTGGTGGGGATACCCCGGGGGTGACAGGAGCCATGGTTCCTGCCAGGGCCCCGGGGAACCACTCTGGTCATCTATGAAGCTCACTCAGGTCCAGGGTAACTTTCTTCCAGGAGCCTTCCCTGCTCCCTGACTTCTGGGGTACCCTTCTGCAGCCCCCTTGAGCCCCTGCCCTCCTGGACCTGCTTAGCATCTGTCTCCCAACCACACTGGGCCTGTCAGAGCATCCCGGACTAGGCCGGGCACAGAGAAGTCGCAATGAATGTTTGTTGATTGAATAATTGATCGTCTTGGGTTTTAAAATTGCCTCCTTCGGTCCCTCAGCTCTGCCAAGGCCAGGGATGAGGATGTCGGGTCTGCATGGATTGGGAGCAGGAGGGGAGCAGGGTGAGAATTGCAGACAGAACAAGGCCAGAGGCTGGGCAGCTCATATGCTTAGGGTCAAGTTCCACCCGTTGCATGACCTTGCCCTTTGAACATGTCTCCCTTTCTGCATGGGACCTGGGTGCAGGGCAGACAGGGAGGTGTGAAAAAGGCCTTAGGACATACCACGGCCTCGGCCTCTGTCAGTCACGGGCAGCCTCTGGGTTTGTGATGAAGATGGGACACTTGGATGGCAGGAACTGTGTGCCTGCAGCATTCTGGGAGCTTTATAAATATTCACTCGGGCAGTCCTCATGGCAACCCTGTGAGGTGACAAACACCGTATTATCATCTCCATTTGACAGAGGAGAGAAACTGAGGCACAGAGAGGCTAAGAAGCTTGTTCAGGGCCCCGAAGCAAGGGGTGGATGGAGCTGAGATGCAGGCCCAGCCCCCGACCCCATACTGCCTCTCCCGTTAGTACTGCGGATGCGGAAGGCCGCCCACAGCTGCGGAACCCCCGTGGGCCTGGCAGGTGAGCTGTTTACAGAGGCCCTGAGGCCGGCCCAGAGCTGGGCCTGGCTAGGCACCCGCTGGGCACCCAGCCTTCCCCTCCGCTCCTCATCTCAAGTGGAGGCAACGAGACCCCTCGGGACCAGAGGCCTGAGCCGACTGGCACTGGGTGCAGCACTACGACCCCGCCTGGCACAGAGTGGGTCTTTGATGGTGGGTCCCTGACTCTGAGGTGGTGGCAAGAGCCCAGAGTCCCAGACTTCAAATGCTGTCCTGACCGCTCTGCCTGCACCTGCAGCCCCCTCTGTGATATGCGGCAAGAACGGCATCCCTTTGCCCTTCTGGTGCCTGAGATGGTATGAGCTCATTAACCAGGAGCTATTATTTTTAAGAATTATTTTCTTAAATAGCTTTATTGGTAGAATTCACATACCATAAAATTCACTCTTTTGAGGTGTACAGCTCAGTAGTTTTTAGTAATTCACAGAGTTGTGCAACCATCACCACTATTTCACTTCAGAATATTCCCACCTCCCCAAAAGAAACCCCAGAACCCATTGGCAGTCGTCCGCCACGCCTCCCTGCTCCCCGACCACCTACAGGCTATGAAATTGCCTATCCTGGACATTTGAGTGGAATCATAAAATCTGTCCTTTTGCCTCTAGCTTCTTTCACTCAGCATCACATTTTCAAGGTTCATCCACGTTGTAGCGTCTACCCGTGCTTCATTCCTTCTCATGGCTGAGTAGGAGCCTGTTGTATGGACGGACCACATGGCTGCCCAGCCAGCCGTTCCTGGGCATTTGGGTTGTTTCCCCTTTCTGGCTATTATGAATAATGCTGCTTTGAACATTTGTGACCAGGGTACGTGGACATGTGTTTTCGATTCTCTTGGGTGTGCGCCTAGGGGTGGAAGCACTGGGTCACGAGCAAACTCCCACCCTTTGTTTAGCCTTTTGAAGAACTGCCAGCCTGTTTTTTTTTCCAAAGCGGGTTCACCCTCTTACATTCCCACCAGCGATGTCCGAGAGGTCCGAGTCCTCCCCCTCCTCGTCCACACTTGCTGTTGTCTGTCGATTGTTTTAACCTCCTCGCCCCGACCCTGGCTGGGAAGCATTTCTGGGGGGAATAAGGGGAGGCGCTCTCCTGGCCACCCTGACCCTGAGGGCTCATGTCGGAGCGATGAGGAGATAGGGGGCGGGAAAGGGAGGGGAGGGCATGGCAGTTCCCGTTCCCTGTCTGCCCCTAGGCGGGGGATCCCGGGACACGCAGCACTTTCCCGTCTTGCCCCGCCCTGAGACGTGGGACGGGCCGGGTCCCGCCCCTTCCTGGGAGCCCGCTCCGCCCAGACCCCGCCCCCCAGGGTGGCGGAGGCGGAGACCCTGGGGGGTGGGGTGAGAAGAGCGCCGCGAAGGTCCTGGCACCCGACCCTGGGGGCCTGTGCGCCCGAGTTCAGCCCTGCCCGCCCTCTCAAGGGCTTCCATTCATTCTGGGCCAAAAGGGGCCTGCCGCCCCCGCCCCCGAACTGTCGCCTCTTGGCGGGAGGGCACGAAGGTGGCCTCGCTGGAGTGAAGGGACCACTTGGCTGAAGACGTCCCTGGGGGGAGAAGGGACAGAGATGGACAGCATCCATCTCTGGGCGCCCTGGATGTTTTGGAGTTTCCAGAGTGAGGGTCTGGGTGCACAGAAGAAAATTCTGGAGGGCTTAGAGTGAGGGTCTGGAGGCCCCTGGATTTGGTGGCGTCTGGGTGCCCAGGATGACTTTCTGGAGCAGAGTGAGAATCTGGGGGCCCCGGGATGAAGGTGTGGGTGCAGGATGGAGTCTGGGGGCACAGATGAGGTAGGGTCTTGGTGTGCAGAGTGAGGGTCTGGGGGGCCCCGGGTGAGTATGGGCCTGGCACCAGGGTCAATGGGCCCAGGAACGAGAGCGAAGCGGCTCCGGGAGGCGCTGCGGGGGACCGGGTGGGGGCCTGCGGCCGGCCGGGGGCGGAGAAGCGGGGGGTCGGGGTCCCTCCCCCTGGCGCGGGCTCAGGAATCCGCCAAGAGGCGGGCGGAGGCGCCGGGGTGGGCCGCGCCGCGGCGGGCGGGCGGGCGGGGGGCGCTTCCTGGGGCCGCGCGTCCAGGGAGCTGCGCCGTCCGTCCGTCCGGCCGCCTGCAGGCACTGCCCGAGCCACCCGAGCCGCCGGAGCCGCGGGCCGCGGCGGCGTCGCGGGCCCAAGTGAGTGGCCGCCCAGGGCGGGAGGGCGCGGGCCGGAGTCCCGGCCGAGTCGGCGGGAGGGAGCAGCCGAGAGGCCCGCGCTCCTCGGCCCGCGCCGCTGGGGGACGGGGCAGGGGCGGGGCGGCCGGGCGGTGAGGGCCCCGACGCGACCCGGGCCTGCGTGGGGAGCCGTCCTGGGCCCTGAGGGGCGCCCGGGCGCGAAGGACGGTCCTGACTGGGAGGCGGCTGGGACCAGGGCTCTGGGTTCTGGGACAGGGCATGGGGGGCGCCAGAGCAGAGGCGCCCTGACGGGCACCCACCACCTCCCAGGCCCAGGATGCTCCCTTTCGCCTCCTACCTCCCCGGGTCGCTGCTGCTCTGGGCGCTGCTGCTGTTGCTCTTGGGGGCAGCGTCTCCCCAGGATTCCGAGGAGCCCGACAGCTACACGGTGGGCACCGTGGGGCACTGTGAGGCCACTGGTCTGGGACGGGCTGGGCAGGGGCACTGAGACCAGGATCTTTGGGTGGCTACTGCTGGGGAAGACTGTTCCCTCCCCTCGTTGGTGGAGCCGGTGGGGGCCATTGTTCAGAGGAGGAGGAGGTGGGGGTGGGGTGGCCAGGCTTGGGCCCTGAACCTGGCCTGGCCAGCAGGAAGGGACCGGGGGTGACCACTGGCCACCTCTGGTTCCATTCCAGGAATGCACAGATGGCTATGAGTGGGACCCTGATAGCCAGCACTGTCGGGGTGAGTGTGCCTGGCGGACCCATCCTCCCCCCAGGAGCCAGGGAAGGGGATTGCTGTTTCCCAAGGACAACCTCACCTCCAGAGCTGCAGTGGGAGCCCAGTGGCCTGTCCTCTGCCCAGCTCTTTTGGGTCAAGGCCAGCTCTGGTTCTCTGGGGGCCAGCTCAACTACGAGCTGGGGTGCCATCCAGGCCCCTCCCTCCCTGAGAAATCCAGGAAACCCTGCCCCCCTCCTCCCCCCAGTAGGCAAAAAGGAAAAGAAGCTCTGCCCAGAGAAGCTGGGTCCTGGCCACCCTCCTGAGCCACTCTCCTAGCCCAGGAGAGTACTGTCCACGGGGGTGGATAAGGTGACCTGCAGGCTCCCTTGGGCTGAGCCAGGCCAGGCAACCTGAGCTCATTGAGAGGAGAGGGAAGGTCCTACAGGTCAGTCGCAGAGGCCAGAGAAGGCGAGCGGGGGCCCCTGCCACCCTCCCAACCCCCAGGGCCAGCCCAGGAGAACGGCTGTGCCCCGCGGGCCCTTCTCTGCAGATGTCAACGAGTGCCTGACCATCCCTGAGGCCTGCAAGGGGGAAATGAAATGCATCAACCACTACGGGGGCTACCTGTGTCTGCCCCGCTCGGCTGCCGTCATCAATGACCTGCATGGCGAGGGACCCCCACCACCTGTGCCCCCTGCTTCCCACCCCAACCCCTGCCCACCAGGCTACGAGCCCGACGAGCAGGAGAGCTGTGTGGGTGAGTGGGGGTGACGCCGGCCCTGAGCCTACCAGTTCTCCCATCACGCTTCCAATGTCGCATCTGAAAACCCAGGCCCTCGGGTTCCTCCCCTGCTCAGAGGCCTCGATGGCTCCGCTGGGATAACATCAGACCCTTATCTGTGTCCCACTCCTCCTGCCAGCCCCTGGGAGGAGAGGGTGTGGCATCTGTGCTCCTCGGGGGGGGGGGGGGGGGGGGGGGGGGGGGGGGGGGGGGGGGGAAGGGCGGCTGGGGGCCGCACCTTGTTTCCTGTGCCCTCCTGATATGGGCTCTCACAGGTCAGGGATGCCTTTCCCATTGGGTCCCAGGCTACTAGCCTGTTTTCTTTGGGGTTGGGGAGGATCTAACCCATGGGTTCCTGTTGTGGGGTGCCAGTGAGTGAGGCAGCTATCATGTTGGGGGGCATGTGGGCTCCCAGGCAGGGGCTGAGTGGTGTCTCCCACAGACGTGGATGAATGCGACCAGGCCCTGCACGACTGCCGTCCCAGCCAGCAGTGCCACAACCTACCTGGCTCCTACCAGTGCACCTGCCCTGACGGCTACCGCAAGATTGGGCCTGAGTGTGTGGGTGTGTCCAGGAGGGACCCCTTGACTCCCTGCTCTGAGCCCCTGGCCTGGCTCTTGCCTAGCACCTGACCTCCACTCCAGCCCACCCCCCCGGTAGAATTCAGCTTTGCCCCAGCCCCTGGTCTCCTCTGCCATCCTGTCCACCAAGCACAGAGGCCGACCTGGCTTGGCCAGCCCCCCAGACACAGACAGGACTGTGGGTGGTGAGTCTTGAGTCCCAGCTGGCTGGGGACCCTCATGACCTCTGACCCCTGGCCTCTCTCCCTGCCTCCCCAGACATAGACGAGTGCCGCTACCGCTACTGCCAGCACCGCTGTGTGAACCTGCCTGGCTCCTTTAGCTGCCAGTGTGAGCCCGGCTTCCAGCTGGGACCCAACAACCGCTCTTGTGTGGGTGAGACTGGGCCGGGCCAGGCTCCTGGGTCCTGGGCAGGGAGGTGTGGGCTGGGGGAGCGCCCCTCCAGCCCAGCCCAGATGGACTGGGGGCTCTGGGCTGCTCCTCCGCTTTCACCCTTCCCATGTTTTTGCTGGCACCCCCAGATGTGAACGAGTGTGACATGGGGGCCCCGTGTGAGCAGCGCTGCTTCAACTCCTATGGAACCTTCCTGTGTCGCTGTCACCAGGGCTACGAGCTGCACCGGGATGGCTTCTCCTGCAATGGTGAGACATCCACCACTGCCACATAGTCCTCTGCTTGGTTTCCAGGCCCTCTATCAGCTGCACCTCCTGCCCCCACTTGCTGTCTTCACTTCCTGTCTGCTGTCCATTCTGCACCCACCTACCTCCTGGATATGCCTCCCGGGACTGGATGCAGGGCACTTGCATACTTGCCCATGACAGCTCCCTGCCTGGTGGGGAATGCACAGAGGGGGACAGGGCGGGGGACAGTTAGGGCCTACTGAAGCTCACAGGGGGGCTGAGCAAGGATGTGGAGCACTCTCCCTGGGAGTCAGGCTGACTTGCATCTGGATCCTGGGACAGGTCCCTGTTTGAGCCCATTTCTTCTTCCATAAAATGAGTTGTCTGGAGGATTGGGTGGGAGAATGAAAACAGATGGGCTTCAAGTCTCAAGCAGCAACCTTTAAAATGAACTGCGCCGTTTACTGGGAACTGACCCTGGGTGCTTTCCTTACATGGTTTCCTTCATTTAATCCTGTCAACAATCCTATAAGGTAAGTGTGATTCTTCCCCCTTCCTCTGCAAAGTGAAGGCATTAATAACTCCCTCAAGTTTTGTTGGATTACAGAAAATAATAAACACAAAGTCCTGGATAAATGGTGACATTCATTATAAAACTAAGAGAGGTAAAGTGACTTGTCCAAGGTCACACAGCTAGGGTGACGTTGGGGCCAGGGCTCTCCCCTGGATTTCTCACTCCATGTCAATTGGCCTCGTACCTTGTTTATGTGACACTCTGCTGACGAGTAAGGCCTCATTGGTACCTAGCTCAGTGCCAGGGAGCACAAGGCAGCAGGAGTTGAAAACCTGGCTCCTCCTGTGAGGTTAATGGTTGGCAGGAGGTGACCGGGTACATGCACCAACTCTGGGTTGCAGGGGTTGGACAAGTTATTGAAAACCAGAGCAGGATGGGCCCTTAAGCCTCAACTAGACTAACTCACTCATTTTACTGACAGAGTCAGTAGGCTTCAAAGCCAGGCCTCTAGGTTCCCAGGACTTGTATTTAGCAGGTTCTTCCCTTCCTGGGGCAAAGAGAGAGGTCTGGGAGCTGAGGCAGCAGGGACAGACCTTTCTTTGACTCCTCTGCCCTTCAGGAGCTCTGCAGGGCCTGTTTCATTCCCCTCTGCCTTCCACGTGGGGCTCTCTCAGCAGATGTCTATGGAACCGGTATGGGATGATTCTCCCTGGGCCCAGGGTCCTCCTTGCCTGCCTTCGGGCCACCCCCATCTGAACCCCCCCCACCCCCTCTTTCTCAGATATCGATGAATGCAGCTACTCCAGTTACCTCTGCCAGTACCGCTGCGTCAACGAGCCAGGCCGCTTCTCCTGCCACTGCCCGCAGGGCTACCAGTTGCTGGCCACGCGACTCTGCCAAGGTACAGGTTGCCGGGCCCGGCCGGGGCAGGGTGGCCACAGGGGCTGGTCTCTGACAGCCGGGTCCCAGACCTTTTCCTCTGGCACAGACATCGATGAGTGCGAGTCGGGGACGCACCAGTGCTCCGAGGCCCAGACCTGCGTCAACTTCTACGGGGGTTACCGCTGCGTGGACACCAACCGCTGCGTGGAGCCCTACGTCCAGGTGTCGGACAAGTGAGTCAGTGCGACGCCGGGCCCCGCAGAAACTGCAACTCCCAGCGGGGTCTAGGGCTGAGTGGCGTCTACCCGGGGCGGCGGGTGCCCCCGAGCGCTGATGGGAGTTGTAGTCCGCCTCTAATAGCCCGGGCTACCTTGTAGAGCAGGAGTGGGAGGATGCAGCGTGCCCTCCTTTTGGGGGTGGGCAAAATGAGGGGGGACGGGCTAGGACCTCATTCGTGTCCCCCCTCTTGGGGTCTCTAGCCGCTGCCTCTGTCCAACTTCCAACCCCCTGTGCCGGGAGCAGCCTTCGTCCATCGTGCACCGCTACATGAGCATCACGTCGGAGCGCAGCGTGCCCGCCGACGTGTTCCAGATCCAGGCGACCTCCGTCTACCCCGGCGCCTACAATGCCTTCCAGATCCGTGCCGGAAACGCGCAGGGGGACTTCTACATTCGAGTAAGGCTCTCCCTACCCCCCACTCATTGGCGTGCCTGGTCCAGAATTGAGCTCCTGGGAGCCCCAAGTGGGAGACGCCGATATGCCTCTAGGCCCCGCCCCTTCCCAGAGCCCCGCCCCCGGGAGGCGGGGCTTCTGTAGGCAGGTAGGAGCATGCCAAATTCCCAGCCCCGGGCTGGGAAGGCAGTGGTAAGGAGGCACTCGCACACGGGCAGTTGAGTCCCTGTGCTGGTTTCCCGTATCTGGGCTCGGTTTCTTCACCCATGAAACCAGGGGAAGCCTTCCAAGGTCACAGGCACATCAGAGAGGAAAGGGTAGGTAAGTGGAGCAGGGCCTTGAAGAGGCAACAGGGCTTGGTGCGGGGGCCTGGGCTGAGTCTGCTCTCTGCTGGCTGAACCTTCAGGGGTGGCTTCCAGCGGCAGTGGCAGAGGCAGGCGAGGGTCTTGAACAGGAGGCCCTCATGCTGTATTCAGTGTGAGAAGTGGCTCGTCTGGTATCAGTGTTTTTTTTTGAAGTAGGATGCTTTGAAGGGAGCCTGCCTGCTCCAGGTCCAATCCCAGGAGGCTTCCACTTGGCCTTGTCTCACCTGTGAAACACCCATCAACCCTGCTTAGAGGAGGAACTAGCTGGCAATGGTGGGAAGAGCATCAAGGGAGATTTCCAGGGCACAAGAGGACAAGGGTGGGAAGGCCCAATTCCTGCCGCAGCACCAGCTTGAGGGGGGTGGGCACAGCCTGGCCAGGGCCCTCCTTCCCCTCATGGGGGGGGCTGCGGGTACAAGGCTCTGGAGAGGGAGGTGGGGATGGGGTCGGGCCCTGGTCCGTAGGTTGACACCATCTACGTATCCCCCTCCGCACTGCCCTGCAGCAAATCAACAACGTCAGTGCCATGCTGGTCCTCGCCCGGCCGGTGACGGGTCCCCGGGAGTATGTGCTGGACCTCGAGATGGTCACCATGAACTCCCTCATGAGCTACCGGGCCAGCTCCGTCCTGAGACTCACCGTGTTCGTGGGGGCCTACACCTTCTGAGGAGGGGGCTGGGGGCTCCAGGGAGGGGGCCTGGGGCTTGGGTGGCTGTGTTCCGCTAAAGGGCAAGTGCTGTGAAGGGCAGAGGGCAAGGCAATAAAGGGAGAAAGGAGGCCTCCT
>JAQZBX010021405.1:0-32301 GCA_029593785.1 Cabassous unicinctus
ATTAAAAACTCACGGTTCTGGTTCTGTCGTCGCGATTTCTCTCTTTTGTCCCTCTCTCCTCTCGGTGGTATGCAGTCTTTCCCTGCTGTCCTAAACCCTAGAAGATCTATTTTGGGTCTGTTTCAGCCTGTTCTCTAGCTATTTTTCTGGAGAAGAGATTCCTGTGTGTTACTAGTCAGCCATCTTCCCGGAAGTCTCCGAGACCTTACTCTTGAAATTGAAACTTAACCTAGTGTTGTGGAATGCCTAAGAGTTGCCTCCTGAGAGCTTCCTTGTTGCTCAAATGTGGCCTCTCTCTAAGCCAAACTCAGCATATAAATGCATTACCTTCCCCCCAGCATGGGACATGACTCCCGGGGATGAGCCTCCCTGGCACCGAGGGATTACTACCAAGGACTAACTTGCAATGCAACTGGAAAGAGACCTCAAATAAAAGGGGGGAAAGGGAAAGACAAATGAGTTCATATGGCTAAGAGACTTCAAAGTGAGTCAGGAGGTCATCTCAGAGGTAACACTTATGCAGATCTCAGCAGGATTTCATATACTGCCAAAGTGGATACCACCCCAAGTAGTGGGGCTTCTGAGGGCTCTGGAGACACCCAGGTCCTATGGTCAGGGCAGATAGCTCCGGAATTTGATGCCTTGCCAGTGGGCCCTACTTTGGAGTTTGTGCTCCTGAGAGTGACAGAGTTGGCCTCAGTTATGGCTTCCTTAATATGGCTCATCTGTCCCTTCTATTTAAACCTATACTTGGTGCTGGAGTTTGTAGGTGTATGTCCAAGAGACGGGAGTCTTTGGGCTGTCCATGTGCCAGCTGGGCCTGGAACCTCAGCAGAGTTGAACACCTATTCTCCAGTTCACTGGACTCGCCCAGAACAACTAACAAGGAGGTGAGGATTGACAACTACCATACCAAGGAAATGAGAAAGCTGACAACAGCAAGCAAGAGAGTCCCATCTGTCAGCTGTATGGGATCGAAGCCTCCTGTCAATTAGAGGTGGAGTGGACATCACCATCACAGAATCCTCAGGATTGGGGAATGAACTATTGACTAGAGTGGACTTACCGGTATTCTGCTATAGACATATTGTGATTCTAGCATTGGAAGAAATTACAACATTGATGTGGAGGCAGTGACCACTGGAGGCTCTGGCAGTAGGGAGAAAGAAAAACAGTTGTAATATGGGGGCTTTTTCAGGACTTGGGAATCGTCCTGAATGATATTGCAATGACAGATACAGGCCATTTTATATCATCACATAACATGCAGAACTGTGTGGTAGAGAGTGTGGACTACAATGTGAACTATGGTCGATACTCAGTGGCAAAGCCTCAGGATGCATTTATCAATTGCAATGAATGTGCCACACTAATGAAGGATGTTTATGTGGGAGGGTGTGGCAGGTGTGGGGAGTGGGCCTATGGGAATCCCTATATTTTTTGTGTAACATTTATGTAATCTAAGTATCTTTTAAATTTTTTTAAAAAAATATATTATTAAAAAAGAGAGAGAGAAGAGCAACAAAATCAACAATCCCTTAGCTGGACTGACAAAGAAAAAAAGAGAGAAGATGAAAATAAATAAAATCAGAAACAAGAGGAGCGCATTAGCACTGTTCCTGCAGAAATAAGAGAGATCATAAGAGGATACTATGAACAACTGTATGCCAAAAAACTAGACAATGTAAAGGAGATGGAAAAATTCCTAGAAATACACAAACCACCTACATTGACCTGGGAAGAAATAGAAGACCTCAACAAACCAATTAAAAATGCAGAGATTGAAACAGTCATCAAAAACCTCCAAAGATGAAAAGCCCATGACCAGATGGCTTCACAGGTGAATTTTACCAATCATTCAAAGTCTATGTAATACCAATCTTATTCAAGCTCTTCAAAAAAAATTGAATAGGAAAGCACACTACCAAAAGCATTCTATGAAGCCACATCACCCTAACACCGAAACCATATAAAGATACTACAAAAAAAAAAAAAAATTAAAGATCAATATCTCTAATGAATATAGATGCATAAATCTTCAACAAAATTCTTACAAACAGAATCCAAAAGCACATTAAAAGAACTATACACCTCTTCAGGTGTGTTTTATACCAGGTATGCATGTGTGGGTCAACACAAGCAAATCAATTAGTGTAATAAACCATATTGATAAATTTAAGAAGAAAAATCACATGACCATCTCAATTGATGCAGAAAAGGCATTTGACAAAATATAGCACCCTTTCTTGATAAAAACACTCCAAAAGATAGGAATAGATGGAAGCTTTCTCAATATCATAAAGTGCATATATGAAAAACCTACAGTGGCATTGTACTCAATGGTGAAAGACTGAAAGCTTTCCCAATGAGATCAGGAACAAGACAAGGTTGCCCGCTGTCACCATTGTTACTCAATATTGAGCTAGAGGTTCTAGCAGAGTAATTAAGCCAGATAAAGAAATAAAGGCACCCAAATAGGAAAGGAAGAAGTTAAACTTTCACTATTTGCTGATGATATGATCCTACATCTAGAATCTCCTGAAAAATCCACAACAAAGCTACTAGAATAGACAAGTTCGGCAAAGCGGTGGGATACAAGATTGATATGCAAAAATCAATACCATTTCTATACATTACTGATGTGCAATCTAAGCAGGAAATCAGATACAATTCTATTTATAATAACAACTAAAATAATCAAATATTTAGGAATAAACTTAACCGAGGACATAAATGAGCTGTATTCTTAAAACTGCAAACCATTGCTAAAAGAAAGTGAAGAAGACTTAAATAAATGGAAAGACATTCCATGTTCATGGACTGGAAGACTAAATATCATTAAGATGTCAATTCTATCCAAACTGACTCACAGATTCAACATAATCCCAATAAAAATTCCAAATTCTTTTTTTGTAGAAAATGAAAAAGCAATTTTCAAATTTATTTGGAAAGGTAAGTGGCCCCAAATAGCCAAAAAGATCTTTAAAAAGAAGAATGAAGTTGGAGGACTCTCACTTCCAGACTTTAAATCATATTACTTAGCCACAGTGGTAAAAACAGCATGGTAATGGCATAAAGACAGACACATTGACCAATGGAACTGAATCAAAAACTCAATAACAGACCCTCACATCTACAATCAAGTGATTTTTGATAAGGTGGTCAAGCCCTCCCAGCTGGGCCAGAACAGTCTATTCAACAAACGCTTTTGGGAGAACTGAATATCCATATTCATAAGAAAGAAAGAAGACTCCTATCTCATACCTTACACAAAAATTAACTCAAAATGGATCAGGACTTAAATATAAAAATGACAACCATAAAACTCCTAGAAGAAAATGTAGGAAAACATCTTCAAGATCTTGTAGTAGGCAGTAGTTTCTTAAATCTTACACACAAAACACGAGCAACGAAAGACAAAAATAGAGAAATGGGACCTCCTCAAAATTTAACATTTTTGCACCTCACAGGATTTTGTCAAAAAAGGTGAAAAGGCAGCCCACTCAATGGGAAAAAATATTTGACATCACATATCCAATAAGGGTTTAATATTGATGATATACAAAGAGATAATACAACTCAACCATAAAAAGATGAACTACCCAATAATAAATGGGCAAAAGACTTGAAAAGACAATTGTTCAAATGGCAAAGAAACACATGAAAAATTGTTCAACATCATTAGCTATTAGAGATATGCAAATCAAAACTTCACACATATTAGACTGGCTGCTATTAAAAAAGTTGGAAAACTGTAAATGTTGGCGAGGATGTGGAGAGATAAGAATACTTATTCACTGTTGGTGAGAATGTGGACTGGTACAGCCACTGTGGAGGACAGTTTGGCAGATCCTAAGGAAGTTGAATATAGACTTGCCATGTGCCCGGAATACCATTACTAGGTATATACCTAGAAGAATTGAGAGCAGTGACATGAAGAGACACCTGCACACCGATGTTCATAGCGGCGTTATTCACAATAGCCAAAAGTTGGAAACAACCCAGGTGTCCATCAACTGATGAGTGGATAAACAAATTGTGGTGTATACACACGATGGAATATTATGCAGTGGTAAGAAGAAATAAAGTCGTGAAGCATATGAAAACATGGAGAACATTATGTTGAGTGAAGCAAGCCAGACACAAAAGGACAAATATTGTATGATTGTGCTATTATGAACTAAATATAATGTGTAAACTCATGGAGTTAATAATTAGAATGTAGGTCACCAGAAAATAGAATGAGTGTAGACAATGGAAAGCTGAGGGTTAATCTGTGCAGAATTGGCAAAAAGGTTGTTTGTAAATGTTTGGAAATGAATAGAAATGGTGAGAGTATATCATGATGTTTGTAACTAGCAGAGCTATTATATAGGTATGACAGTGGTTGAAAGGGAAAGTCTAAGGTCATGTATATTACTAGAAGGAGAGCTAAAAACTGTAACATGGGACTGTATAAGATAGTAAAACTTCATATAAATCATGAATATGAGCATATTACATATATAAGACTGTTTTTACAAAATATAAATACAAATATACTAGAGAGAAGGAAAAAGAACAACAACTATGTATGGTAGGGGAAGCATAGAGAGATTGAGAGGTGATGAGTTTTGTTTTTTGTTTATATTATTATTGGAGTAATGAAAGTGCTTTAAGAATGATTGAAGTGATGAATGCACAAATGTGTGATTATACCAAATACCACTGAATGTATTTATGCTTAATTAGTATGTATCAATAAGATTGATTAAAAAAATAACATTAGGGTTCATTCACTTATTTATCCATGAAAGATTTACTTGTTAACGACTTAATATATAACAGCTACTGGACTAGGACCTTGGAGTATTAAAAAAAAGACCTGACCCTTGATCTTAACTAATTTACTCCATATAGCAAAATACTTTGATCCAAAAGTTCTACATAAGTGAATTGCCTAGTTTCTTAGTGTTTTTGCCCTGTGAAATTATTATAAAAATCATAAAAGTACCTGTACCTATTGGATACATTCTTTCTTATAATATAAATTTTTTTCTCTATTACAAACAAAACTACTAAGCTTAATATTCAGATTGAGTGTTTTCTATTTAAACTTTGAGGCACTAATACAAATAATAAGATGATAACAAACTCTGCATATAAAATTTGATGTATAATCTACAAAACCCCATAAACCGAGCTTTCTCTGGGTTTGAACATATCCACATATATGAATATATGTATGTATATAAATACATTTCAATAGAATTCAGCTCTCTTCTCTGAAAATCAAACAATGCAAACAACGCCACTGAATCAAATTTTGTTACCTTCACACATCTTTAAATGATAGAATATTTTTAAAACCTGGTTTATATATTCTTAATCAGCTCCAAACTCCCAGGCATCCTTTCTAAAACAGGACGTGCATGGAGAATCCTTGCCTCTCAGTGTCAATTCATGGCCACTGTTCCAGGCACTACACCTTCTGTGTCTTTGAAAAATGACCTAAATTGGAGGAGGGTTGAGGTCAGCGAGGAGACCGCAGCCTACATTACTACTCCTCTCCAGGAACCCGATAAGAATGTATGATTGTTACTTTGATACAGTTTCATATCCTCATCTTGGCGACTGCTTGCCACGTAAACTGAAGCATTAGATGCTGATTGAGTGGAGAGAAGAGCACTACAGATGCCGTGTGAAGAAGAGAGACCACAATTTACCAGAAACAAACAACGTTCCAGACAAATCCGGCGATAGGCAATTTCCTGGCCCTTAAGAAACTGAGTACAGAGACAATGCATTTCAGGTCTATAAAAACCTCAGGACAATGAATTTTAACTACAGATTTCTTCAGTACAATTAAAGGTACCGCAGTAGATACTATTTTGACAATAAAAGTGGACAGCTTTTACAAGGAACAGCTTTTCCAGGCAGCAGAGTATGTTTTAATCAAATTCTACACTAAAAGTTTATGGACTATAGGGAAAATTCTAAAGCCAAATGTAAAAGCAGGCTTCTTTTGAAAAAGTTCACTGTTTGGTATTCCCTAAATGACTGTGAAGTCCCCTTTTCATAGGTGATATGGCTCAGCAAAGATTGATGAAATGTGGCAGGGCAGCATCAAGGCTGTGGAACCATTAATTTAAAATGCCTTTTCCTTTCATCCTTTGGTGTAAATTGCTGAGCAATCATCATTTTTCTTTACCTTTTCCTTCTGGTGATAGAGTTGGTGTCATGATAGGATCACAGTTCCCTGACATTAATTATGAACTACTGAGATCTACTTTTTTACCTCATGCCCACGAGGGCAAATTCTGTGAGGAGATATGAGATAAACTGGGTACATGAGCCGTTTTCGCAGAATATCATTTCAGCTCTTTACAAACCAGAGCTTTATTTTTTCGTTGATTTTGAAAACTGTAAAAAGGTCACTGCTGCAGTCAGGGCTACATACTGTTGAAAACTTCAGAGACAGTTTGGGGATGTAGGAAAAAAAAAAGACACCCCTGAAGATACTTCCCTTATGGGTATCTCAAAGTCAAGTTCAGCACAGTAATCAATCTTCATCTAGCATCTACACATTCAAAAATCACACAATCTATGCGACACAATTGGAGAAGACAATCAAGCGACCACCTATTTTTGCATCTGTCCTGCTAAGTTTTAAATTACTTCAAAATAAGAAGTAAAAAAAAAAAATTAGTGAAGGATGTTTCTACACAACCAAAGCATATATAATGTGTCCTCTTAAAAATATAGAACATTTTTCATTCTAACTATACTTTTAATATATGGATATAATACTCAAACATTATTATTCTTTATTTAGAAAAAATTTCCTTTGAGTTGCAATAGACATGTACAATTTCATGGCCAAAGCACTTTAGATTGGGCATTTTTTCATTATTTGAGTGTGCCTTAAAGCCCATGTGATAAAGCTGGGGAGTTTAACTCACAGTGAGTTCTTTAATGCCTAAAATATATTTCATATGCAAACACTGTCTGAAGTTACTATCTGTTCAAAGGTATTATCCTCAATAAATCTCAATCATCTAAGTCCACTTATAAATGATGAAACCACTGGTAGATTCAGAAGGGAAAAATACATCAAACTTTTGGGGGTTTTTCATCCAAATAGAAAATCGATTGCCATTTGAATGATGTTGTTGTTTCAATAAAAATGTATTGTTAAAAGTCAACTACACCCTGTTGGAAGGAGATAAAATTCTCTCCAACACTTACACACTATATATGTGTATATATATATTTTTTTTTTAATAAAAATATACATTTCTCAATTAAATGTACTGGATACATATAATTTTTTTTTACATTTCTCAATTAAATATACTGGATACATATACATTTTTTTTAAATCATACAATATGTTACACAATTTATTTGGCTCATAGTAACACAATCATACAGAATTTGTGTTTTTGTGTCTGGCTTGCTTCCTTCAACATAATGTCCTCCATTTTCATCCATGTTGTCATATGCTTTACGACTTCATTTCTTCTTACAGCTACATAATATTCCATCATGTGAATACACCACAGTTTGTTTATCCATTCATTGGTTGATGGACACCTGAGTTATTTCCAACATTTGGCTATCGTGAATAATGCCTCTATAAACATCAGTGTGCAGATTTCTATTCATGTCACTGCTCTCAGTTCTTCTGGGTATATACCCAGTAGTGGTATTGCAGGGTCACGTGGCAAGTCTATATTCAACCTCTTTAGGAACTACCAAACAGTCCTCCACAGTGGCTGTACCATTCTGCATTCCCACCAACAGTGAATAAGTGTTCCTGTCTCTCCACACCCACTCCAACACTTGTACTTCTGTGTCTTTTTAATAGTGGCCATTCTGATAGGTGTGAAATGATATCTCATTGTAGTTTTGATTTGCATTTGCCTAATCATTAGTGATGTTGATTTTTTTTTTTTTTTTTGCCATTTGTATTTCTTCTTTGGACAAAAATCTATTCAAGTCTTTCGCCCATTTTTTAATTGGGTTGTTTAGCTTTTTATTGTTGAATTGTAACATCTCTTTATATATCCTGGATATTTAAACTCTTATCAGACATGTGATTTCCAAATATTTTCTCCCATTGAATCAGCTGCTTTTTCACCCTTTTGACAAAATTCTGTGAGGTACAAAATTATTTAATTTTTTTCTTTTGTTGCGTGTGTTTTGGGTGTAAGGTCCAAGAAACCACCACCTATTACAAGGTCTTGAAGATGTTTCCCTACATTTTCTTCTAGTCGTTTTAAGGTCCTAGCTTTTATATTTATTTCTTTGAGCCATTGTGAGTTGATTCTTGTATAGGGAGTGAGATAGGGGTCCTCTTTCTTTTTTTTGGTTATAGGTGTCCAGTTCTTCCAGCACCCTTTGTTGAAGAGACTGTTTTGTCCCATTAACATGGACTTGGTAGGTTTATCAAACACCAGTTGACTGTATAGGTGAGGGTTTATTTCTGGATTCTCAATTCTATTTCACTGATAAATGTATCTATCTTTATGCTAGTACCATGCTGTTTTGACCACTGTAGCTTTGTAATATGATTCAACTTCAGGCAGTGAAATTCTTCCCACTTCACTCTTTCGTTTTTAGAATGCTTTTGGCTATTCAGGTGCACTTTCCCTTCCAAATGAATTTGGTAATTGCCTTCTCTAATTTTGTAAAGTAGGCTTTTGGAATTTGGATTGGTATTGCATTGAATCTATAAATCAGTTTGGGTAAGACTGACATCTTCACAATATATATAATTCCAATCAATGAACACAGAAATTCTTTCCATTTGTTTAGGTCTTTTAAAAATTTCTTTTAGCATTGTTTTGTAGTTTTCTGCATATAGGTCCTGTACTTCTTTGGATAAATTAATTCCTAGGTATTTGAGTCCTTTGGTTGCTATTGTAAATGGAATTTTTCCCCTGATTTCCTCCTCAGATTGTTGAGTACTAGTGTACAAAAACAGCACTGAATTTTGCATGTTGATCTTGTATCCTGCCACTTTGCTGAATTCATTTATTAGCTCAAGTAACTTTGTCCTGGACACTTCAGAATTTTTAAAATACAGGATCATGTCATCTACAAACAATGAGAGTTTTAATTCCTCATTTCCTATTTGGATGCCTTTTGATTTTTTTTCCTTGTCTAATTGCCCTAGCTAGAACTTCTAGTTCAATATTAAATAACAATGGTGACGGTGGGCATCCTTTTCTTGTTCTGGATCTTAGAGGGAAAGCTTTCAACCTTTCCCCATTGAGTATGATGTTGGTTGTGGGTTTTTCATATATGCCTTTAATCATATTGAGGATTTTTTCTTCTATTCCTAGTTTTTGAAGTGTTTTTATCAAAAAAGGATGCTGGATTTTGTCAAATGCCTTTTCTGTGTCAATTGAGATGATCATGTGGTTTTTTCCTTCAATTTGTTAATGTGGTATATTATATAGATTGATTTTCTTATGGTGAACCAGCCTTGCATACCAGGAATAAATCCCACTTGGTCGTGATGTATAAGTTTTTTGAAATATTGTTGGATTTGATTTGCAAGTATTTTGTTGAGAATTTTTGCATCTATGTTCATTAGAGAGATTGGTCTGTAATTTTCTTGTAGTGTCTTTATCTGGCTTTGGTATTAGGGTGATGCTGGCTTCATAAAATGTGTTGGGAGATTTTCCTTCCTCTTCAATTTTTTTGAAAAGTTTAAACAGGATTGGTGTTAATTATTTTCAAAATGCTTAGTAGAATTCACCTGTGAAGCCATCTGATCTTGGACTTTTCTTTGCTGGGAGATTTCTGATGATGCATTCAATCTCTTTAAATGTGATTGGTTTGTTAAGTTCTTTTATTTCTTGTAGTGTCAGTGTAGATTGTTTGTGCATTTCTAGGAATTTGCCCATTTCACCTAGGTTGTCTAGTTTGTTGGCATACAGTTTGTCATAATATCCTCTTATGATCCTTTTTATTTCTGTGGAGTCAGTTGTAAATTGCCCCCTTTCATTGCTGATTGTTTTTATGTGCATCTTCTCTCTTTTCTCTTTGTTAGTCCAGCTAGGGGTTAGTGAATTTTATTGATCTCAAAAAAGGAGCTTTTGGTTTTGCTGATTTTCTCTATTGTTTTTTTGTTCTCAATTTCATTTATTTCTACTCTAATCTTTATTATTTATTTCCTTCTGCTTGCTTTGGGATTGGTTTGGTGTTCTTTTTCTAGTTCCTCTAGTTGTTCCGTTAAATCTTTGAGTTTAACTCTTTCTTCTTTTTTAATATAGGTGTTTAGGGCTATAAATTTCCCTCTCAAGACTGCCTTCACTGTGTACCATAAGTTTTCATGAGTTGTGTTCTCATTTTCATTTGTCCAAAATATTTTCTGATTTCACTTGCAATTTCTTCTTTGACCCACTGATTAGCCTCCACACATTTGTGAATTTACTCTTTTCCTGTCTATTATTGATTTCCAGTTTCATTCCATTATGACCTGAGAAGGTACTTTGTATAATTTCAATCTTTTTATATTTATTGAAAGCTGCATTGTGCCCTAACATGTGCTCTATCCTGGAGAAAGAAAAATCCATGGGCCCTTGAGAAGAATGTATAACCTGCTGAGTTTGGGTGCAGCGTTCTGTATATGTCTGTTAGGTCTAACTCATTTATCATATTGTTCAAGTTCTCTGTTTCCTTGTTGATCTTCTGTATAGTTGTTCTATCTAATGGTGTGCTGGGAAGGCAGAATTGGGGAGGGTTGAAGTCTCCAACGATTATTGTAGAGATGTCTTTTTCTCCCTTTAGTTTTGCCAGAGTTTGTCTCATGTATTTTGGGGCACCCTGGTTAGGTGGATAGATATTTTATGACTGTTTTATCTTCCTGGTGCATTGTTCCTTTTATTAATATATAATGACCTTCTGTATCTCTTATAACTTTTTTTGCATTTAAAGTCTGTTTTGTCTGATATTAGTATAGTTACCCCTGCTCTTCTTTGGTTACCATTTGCATGGAGTATCTTTTTCCAACCTTTCACTTTCAGCCAGTTTGTATCCCTGGGTCTAAGGTGACTTTATTGTAAGCAGTGTATGGATGGCTCATGTTTTTTTATCCATTCTGTCAGCCTATATATTTTGATTGTGGAGTTTAATCCACTCATATTCAATGATATTACTATAAATGCATTATTTACTTCCACCATTTTATTCTTTGGTTTTCATATGTCATATCATATTTTTGTCTGGCTTTTTACTCTTTTGGTTATCTTTTCTCTATTCTTTTTTCTATACTCTCCTCCAGGCCTCTCTCTCTTGTCTTTTTATTTCAGGTTCTAAGGCTTCCTTTAACATTTTTTACAAAGGTGGATTCTTTTTTGCAAACTCTCTTAGTTTCTGTTTCTTTGTGAATATTTTATACTCAGCTTCATATTTGAAGGAAAATTTTGCTGGATAAAGAATTCTCAGCTGGCAGTTTTTCTCTTTTAGTATCTTAATTGTATCATACCACTGTCTTCTTGCCTCCATGGTTTCTGAAGAGAAATCTATGGTAAGTCTTACTGGACATCCCTTATATGTGATGATTTGCTTCTCCCTTGCTGCTCTGGGACTTTATCTTTGACATTTGACATTCTGAGCAGTATGTGTCTTAGAGTAGGTCTATTCGGATTTATTCTGATTGGGGTATGGTGCACTTCTTGGATATGTAAGTTCATTTCTTCCATGAGAATGGGAAATTTTCAGCTATTATTTCCTCAAATGCTCTTTTTGCCCCTTTTCCCTACTATTCTCCTTCTGGAACTCCCATGACTAGTATGTTGTTGAGTTTCATGTTGTCATCCAATTCTCTGAACCCCTGCTCGATTTTTTCCATTCCTTTTTCTCTCTGTTCTTTTCTCTCTTCAATTTCAGATGTCCTGTCTTTGGTATCACTTATTCTTTCTTCCATCATTTCAAGTCTGCTGTTGCATGCCGCTAATTTGTTTTTTATCTCACCTATTTTGCCTTTCATTCCCATGGGTTCTGTTACTTTTCTGTTCAGGATTTCAGATTCTTCTTTGTGCTCACTCAGTGTCTTCTTGATGTCATTTATCTCTTTAGCCACATAGTCTTTCAACTCATTAATTCGATTTTGGAAATTTGTGTGCATCTTGCTAATTAATTCTCTCAAATCCTGCATCTCTTCTGGGGCTTTGATATAGTTCTTTACTTGGGCCATGTCTTCCACTTTCTTAGTATGGCTCGTAATTTTTTGCTGATGTCTAGGCATCTGATTAAGATGTAGTTTATTCAGATGCTCAATTTCTTTCTCTTTTGTAGGGATTTAGTGGCAGGAGGCTGTGTGTTACCACTGCTCTTTGATGCTTGGCTCAACATGGATTGTTAGGATTGTCCCTCTACTAGCTCAAAACTGGGCTCTGGGCCCAGTAATTAATTACAGACCTGCTTTCTAGGGCCTTGGGGAGGGAGATTATAAAGGATGGAAAAAGCCTCTTACTTAATTTTTAATTTTCTCAGGTGCACTTCTTTGTCCTGCCAGCAGATGGCACTCTTTGGCAGCTCTCAGTTCAATGCCTGGTAGGATTATATTGTTGCAACACAGAGGGGATCAATGTGAAAGAGCTTCCTGCCTGGTGGCTAAGAGCCTTGTAATTCAAACTTTCTCAGAGACAGTACTCCAGCCTTCTCTGGGAGCCCCTTCCCTTCTCCCGGGTAGGAAATATTTCCACTCCCCTCTGAGTCAACAATCAGTCCCAATTAGTAGAGAAGGAGATTGGGAGGGTTGTATATCTTTAGTCCCTTGCCTGGGCCAGGAGGGCTCCTGGGACACAGCAGAACAAATATGTGAGTCAAAAGCTGAGTAAGCTTTAGGCTGTATCCCTCTCTCTCCCCTTTTCTGAGGTGGTGGGTCCCTGGAACCCCCTTTGTCTGTAGCTTCAGGCACAGAGGCCTGAGAATTCTAGTGTCTTTAGTGTGGGTGAGGGTGCAGGCGGTGTCCAGCCTTTGCCTGGTGTCCTAAACCATAGAAGGTCTTTTTTCAAGCTGTTTCAACCTGTCCTCTAGCTATTTTTCTGGAGGAGAAGAGAGTCCTGTGTCTTTCTAGTCTGCCATCTTCCCAGAAGTCCCCAGCTTGTTTTGAAGTGAAAATGAAGCCTGGAACTGTTCCCAGTATGTGCATGAGGTTACTCTGCTCCCTCCTGAGCTGGGACCAGGAAACCACACTCACAAAATATATTTTGTAGGTAATCTTTCAAAATGAATATATTTTCATAATGCTCATGGATACATCTTAGAAAAGAGGAAAATCTTGATATCATGGGAGAAAATAAACTATTAACTTTTAAAAATCACAAAAGAGTATGTTAAATAAAAATACCTCTAAGAAAGAAAGCTAACAATGCTTTATGTGTATTTTTAAGCTAGTCTTTACCTAAGAGTCCTCTAAAAGAGTGCCTTGTCTCATTTCTCATCACTTGCCATTTCCATGTTTCTCCTTTCTGATTCTCCTTCCCTCTGATGCCCCAACATTCAGGTATCTCCTCCTCTAAGAAGCTTTCCATGACCCTCCCATTTCCTTTCCAGGTTAAATAGCTCCCTTGTTGTTCCCACATTGTCTTCTGGCACAGCACAGTTCACATTGCATCTTGGTTGTGTGTTTCTGGCTCCTTCTCAGTAGAATGTGAACATTTGAATGACAGGTTATGTCTTATTTCTGGTGCTACTCTCATGACCTAGAACAGAACATGGTCCATAGTCTTCACCTAGTGACACCAAATTTTTAAAAAATAATTGCATAAATAAATAGAGACAAGAATGAACATAAAACAAGAAGACATGAGGGTAGAATAGGACCTACAAAATAATTTCTACAGAGGACACATTTTTTTTCCCTTTTATATTGTGGTAAAACATATATCACATAAAACTTGTCATTCTAACCATTTTTAAGAGTACAATTCATGGTATTAATTATATTTACAATGTTGTACAACTATCACCACTATCTATTTCCAATTTTTTTCATTACCCCAAACAGAAACTCTACCTATTAAGCAATAACATCCCATTTCCTTCTCCCCCAAACCCTTGGTAACTGCTAATCTGCTTTCTGCCTCTATGAATTTGCCTATTCTAGTTATTTCATGTAAGTGGAACCATATCATATTTGTCTTTTTGTGTCTGACTTATTTCCCTTAGCATAATATTTTCAATGTTTATCTATGTTGTTGCTACAATGATGACTGTAATTTAAAAAGGCAGAAAATAACAAATGTTGTGGGGAAATTGGAACCCTCATACATTGCTGGTAGGAATAAAAATTGGTGCAGCCTCTGTGGAAAACTGTTTATTTCCTCAAAAAGTAAAACACAGAATTATCATATGACCTAGGAGCAATTTCACAATTAAGTATATACTCAAATCATTGACAGGGACTCAAATAGATATTTGCACATACATGTTCATAGCATTATTATTCACAGTAGCAAAAGTTGGAAACAACCCAAATGTCCATCAACGGACTAATGAATAAACAAAATGTGGCATGTAGTTATAATATATTATTCAGTCATAATAAAGGAAGGAAGGCAACATTTTGTGAAAAAGAAAATGATGGCCCATTGTTTAAGAAAATGATTTTTTTATTTGCACAAATAAATTTAAGGACAAAATTTCCATTGCAGGGATTAGAAAGGGAAGAGGGAGGGAGCTAACTGCTGTACACAAGAGGCTAACAAGAATTTTGGTGTTGGAACTTGGAATGAGAAAGGAAGGAAGGGTCTGGAGAGCCTCAAAAGATAGCAATAATCTGGGATAAGAGGGGAAGCATGGCCTGGAAGAGGTTCTCCCTGGCATGGAGCAGATGCATTTTTACAATAGTGGTAGCTAATATTAAATTTTAAGTTGCTACCCACACTGCATGATGCTATACACTCCCTCCTTTTGCTTCAAATACATAGTAAAACTTGGAATACAAACATGACATGAATGTTCGTCATTAGAGTGGAAGGATATCAAGGTATGCATGACCGTGCAATATGACATGAAGCTATGTGGGAAGCAGGTGCACAAGAGCCCTGGTGTGTGGGAATGAGACACTGGCAGAATCAGGGTATCAGAGCAAGAGCTGATGGAGAGAAAATAACAGCCCTCAGAGAATTCTTAGAGATATTCTTGAGGATATACTAAAATAAGTAGCATGGGGCTTCTAGCTATCTAGCAATTTTCTTTGAATATTAAAACCAAAATTTCTCAGAAGGCTGGAGATTCAAGGACAGTGAGGATGCAGAGAATTGCATTACAAATAAATAAAAACTTTTAGTTCGAGAAAGTCTGAATGTCTTGAAGGCTACTCAGTGATTAACAAAGAATCCCTCCTATCTAAACCCACGTTTTATTCAACTGATAGTTAAATTGATTTATATAATGCATTGCTAAGGTAATATAATAAACTTGAATAATTCTCTTCTTAAAGCACACTTGAAAGAGAAAACTTACATAAACACAGACAACACATGAAACAGTGAGTACTAGGTAAAAAGAAAGAAATCTATACATCTTACTCATATTGAAAGAAAACAATTCAGAGAGAATGATCTTGGTATGTAAATGAGAAGTAAGGAACCAGACATCCTCTAGAATGATGGTGCTCACAAAATAGTAAACAAAGCTGTACGTGTCAGGCAGGTGAACAATTCTCCCTAGGAAAAAGATTGAAGTCTTCTTTTGTAGTCAGAGATGAAGTAAGCCCTGCAAGGATATTGCATCTCTATCAAGGAACAAAGATTCCACTTTCAGGGATTTCATTTGAATCATAATTCTTCTGTGAGCAGATTGTATGAAATAAAATGTCTGCCTTTCCATTTTTTAGATTAATGCAAAATGTAAAGGGTGCAGGAGAGTTGCTCCCAACACCATCACTAATCTATAGTCTCTTGGGCAAGTGATAGATAATAACATAAGTATCCCCCCTAATGAGAATCTGCTTCTAAAATACAAAGAGTCACTGTTAGGTGTGACGTTAAATCTAAAAGTCTCCAGAGGTGGATGCAAGGCCATACTTTGTTTCTCTAATCTAAAATCAAAATAAAAAATATTATGATCAGATAGACACATAGTAAACCACAGATGACCAGCCATTTTATGAGTATTACATATTTTAGAGTGACCAGAAGAGAACAGCATAGAGCAAATATTGTGATGCCAGCAATGTTTTATAGCGACATCTGTGGGTCTCACACCTAGCTATTATTTCCAGCAAGGAAGCAAAGAGTAGTTATATAAATAAAATAAGATATATGAAAAGGATTTCATCTTTGAATAAAATATATTACATGAGAATTGGAATTATTATCTAAATGTGTATTTGCTCATATGTTTGATGGAATATCCATTTTTATAAACAATTTTCAGGGTGATAAACCTTTTGGTGACTCTATATTTTTATGCCTTTGGATTTGTTAAGTTTACAAAATAAAATATTCATCTGGGAGAAATGCAAACATCTGAAGACAAATTACTGTCATCATTAACTGAATTCCCAAGGAGAATTCCAGATCCAAAAGGCTTCAATTGTTTAGCTCTTCTTTTCTGTGATAAATATTCATGGTTCTTGCCTTTGAGTTGGTGGCTTTTGTTGCTCAAAAATCTAGAAGGCAATGGTGTGATATCAGAGTCCCTGCTGTGGGACATACTCTGCCCTTTAGAAAATATTAGGTCAGCTGTTTTTCTGTATTGAGTAAATCTGTAAGTACAGAATATAAATGACATTCTCTCTCTTTCAGGTATATGTGAGTGTGTATGTACATTTTCTACACATTCATATACGTGTATATATGAATATATACCAGCACATTTTAAAAACAAATTATCCATTCCTTTTAGAAGTATTTTTGTGCTTATAGAAATTCATTTCTTAAGAGTGAAGTCCAAGAAGAAAATTTAGGAACGTAGCATGAGAATAAAATATAAATAACTGAAAGATACCACAATTTAGAGTTGAATTTCATTATCTATGTGATGTTGGGGAAATTTTTAATTCAAAAAAATAATTTTTTTATTTATTTGAGATTTTTTATCTCAAAGCCCCATCTGCCTAAAAGCCAGATTTCTTCAAATAGCAAGAATGTTTTATAATACTTGAGCAATTTCGTTGCAATTTTCTTTCATATATAAAGTGAGAATACTTGAAAGACCCTTTTTATCTTATTAGAGACTTTGAATATTCCTTTACTTAATTCATATATTTGATAATTTTTGTGTTAAAATAATATGTACACTCACACACACATACATTATTCTTCAGGGTATATTTACATGACAATGGTCTATAAGTATGTAATTGTTACTTTGCCCTGAAATAAGCATAGGCTGATGCCAAAAGTATTATCCTCATAAAAATCATAATGCAGTGGTAGCTAAACAAAGATTTCCTAAGCATTAAATTGGGGGGGAGGGGGGTGGGGAAGCAAAGTTTTGTATAACTCAACAAACACAAGATTTTTGTTTTTTCTCTAATTATTCTCATGAAATAGGTGTGCCAGACAAACATTAACTTTACTAAAGCGAAAAGAAACATAAAGAATCAAAGGAACCAGAAGCTTCCTACTTAAAATTGACTTTCTTCTATGAACACTCAATATTAGTACTAAGTCACAGACTGAGAAAAGGCAAATTGACATGTTAAAAGTCCAATTACTGAGGTTTCATTCACTTGCAATTCAAGGTATTTCAGAGGAAATTTTTCCTCAATATGAGAGACAAATAGCATATCAGAACTCTTGTTATTTTAGGTAGTATTCATCTCCTTGGAAAAAAATAAGCTGGCCTACTTAATACAGCATGAATAAGAGAATGCAGAGTTTCCTGTTATGAAATTATACCTTCATGCCACGAGAAAAGTGGTTGAAACAAAGGGAACCAGGTGCTATTAGCCTTTATACAGAATTTTGGAGAAACACTTAATGGCATGCTCATACCAACATTATTTCCGTAATATGAGGTAACATTTATAGAGTAGGATGAATTTTATATCAACACCTTCATAATGAATTCCAGGAGGAAGTGAAATCTCTTCCTCTATCACATGAAAAAGCTTTATCCATAGTTCAGTTAGCTCATTGGAGAACCATTTTCTCTTCATTCTGACCACTTTAGCTTAGGAAACCTCAAGTTTAGGTATAGAACGTTCCCTAAAATTTAAGATATTAGCACTTGCTTTATTTTTTCTTTTAACATAAAAATTCTTTATTCAACTTAATCCAGACAATATAGAGATAGCTGCTATATTAAAAACAAGATGTTTTTTAAAAAATTATAGCACAGTTAGCACTTGCTTTACTTTTAAATACAAAGCTATATTTTATATGATGGAAATAAAGAGTGTGCTATGCTAATGATTTAAGCTTTATAAGCAAGGAGCTAATGTCAGTGAGGTAATATGGTTGATAGGAAAGATACCTAGAACACAGAGTTAAAAACATTCTCATTATTTTTCTCTTTTATATCAGATCATAAGATCCAGACTATGCAGCCTCCTAGAATAAATGTATATAAGGAATCTCAAGATGATCTCTGTCATTTTTCAGATGGAACTATACCAAATTGAGCTTGTGAACAGAAGCATAAGTACAAACAAGAAAAACTATTTTTTTTTTTAAGAAAAGATTTATTTATTTATTTCTCCCCCACCCCCCGTTGTTTTGTGCTCACTGTCTGCTCTCTATGTGTTCTTCTGTGTCTGCTTGTCTTTTCTTTAGGCAGCACTGAGAACCGGCCCTGGGACCTTCCAGAGTGGAGAGAGGCTGCGCAATCTCTTGTGCCACCTCAGCTCCGTGGTCTGCTTCGTCTCTTATTGTCTCTCCTCTGTGTCTCTTTTTGTTGTGTCATCTTACTGCGCCAGCTCACCACGTGGCCAGCACTCCTGTGCAGGCCAGCTTGCTTTTCACCAGCAGGCCCCAGGAATCAAACCCTGGACCTCCTATATGGTAGACAGGAGCCCAATCACTTGAGCCACATCTGCTCCCCAAAACTATTTTTGAATTAGAACAGGTTGGCTCCTAGTCAATTACCAGACATGATTCAGATAATCACTTTGAGGCTTTACTCAGGGACTGCAAAAAACCAAGAGACAACTTGACAGTAAGAAAATGATTGGTTGATATAGTCATCTAACTGAGAAGAGTCAGTGCCAGAGAGTTTGTAATATAAAATTGATGAAATGGATTTATCTGGAAAAATTAGATAAGGAGTAGCCTGTCACAAGACACTTCTTGAAGAGAAAGCTATAGGAGGAAAAGGTTCTATTTGATTCCTCATGTGCGTGTTCTTTTAAAATTAACAGATTATTTTTTAGAACACTTTTAGAGCTACTGACAAAATAGTTTCACTGCCTTAAAAGTCCCCTATCCTTCACCTACTCATCCCTCTCCCTACTGCCCAAACCCCTTGCCAGCACCAATCATAAATTGGTCTATAATTGGAATTACACATTATGTAGCCTTTCAGACTGGCTTCTTTAACGAAAAAATGTGCATTTAAAGTTCCTCCATGTCTTTGATGCTTGATAGCTTATTTCTTTTTATCTAAATATTCCACTGTATAGATTAACCAGAGTTTGTTAATCCAGTCACCTGTTAAAGGACATCTTGTTGCTTCCAGTTTGGGGGCACTTACGAATAAAGCTGCTAAAAACATTCTTGTGCAGGTTTTTGTAAGGATATAAGTTTTAAACTTAACTGTGTAAATACTAGGAGGGCAATTGCTGGATCCTGTGGTACAACTATGTATATGTTTATAGGAAAGTGCCAAGCTGTCTTTCAAAGTGACTGCCCAATTTTTCTTTCCCACCAGCAATGAATAAGAGTCTCTGTTGCCCACTTTCTTAACAGCAATGTAATTTTCAATTTATAAAAAAATTATTTTACTCATTTTAACAGAGTAATGATATCTCATTTTTGTTTTGATTTGCAATTCCCTCATAACGTATGACATTGGACATCTTTTCATGTGTTTATTGCTATGTGTTTATCTTTACTGGTGTCAGTTCAGATCTTTTGCCTACATTTTAATTGTATTGTTTGTTTTCTTATTGTTGAGTTTTAAGAGTTCTTTGTGCATATTAGATACAAGTTCTTTATCAAATACGTGTTTTACAAATATTTTCTCTCATTCACTGGGATGTCTTTTCATTCTCTTATCTTTTTCAAAGCAAAGGAAGTTTTTAATTTTAATAAAGTCCAACTTGTCAATATTTTCTTTCATGAACTTTGCTTTTGGTGTTGTATCTAAACACTCATCACTAAACTCAAGGTCACCTAGATTTTCTCCTATGTTATCTTCTATAACTTTTATAGTTTTGTTAATTTTGAGTTAATTTTTGAGAAAAGCCTGTGTCTAGATTCATTTTTTGTATGTGGATGTCCAGTTGTTCCAGAACCATTTCTTGAAAAGACTAGCCATTCTCCATTGAATTGATTTTGCTCCTTTATTAAGGATCAGTTGACTATATTTGTGTGGGTCCATTCTGCTCTCTGCTCCATCCTATTGATCTATTTGTCCATTCCTTTCCTAATCCCACACTGTCTTGATTACTGTAGCTTTATTGTAAGTTTTGAAGCGAGGTAGTATCAGTCCTCTGCTTTTGTTCTTCTTTAGTTTTGTGCTGGGTATTCTAGGACTTTTGTCTTTCCATATAAATCTTTAGAATCAGTATAGCAATATCCACAAAATAACTTACTGAGATTTTGGTTGGTATTGTGTTGAATCTATACAGTAAGTTGGGAAAAACTGAAACTTAACAATTTTGCATCGCCTGAATATCCATAAACAGTCAATATCTTTACATTTATATCTTTCTTTATTCCTTTAATCAGTTTTATAATTTGGATCCTGCACGTATTTTGTTATATTTATCCATAAGTATTTTATTTTGGGTGTTAATGTAAGTAGTATCATATTTTTAATTTCAAATTCCAACTGTTTGGTTGGAATATAGTGAAGCAATTGACTTGTATATATTAAGTTTGTATCCTGCAAACTTGCTGTAATAACTTGGTAATTACAGGGTCTTCGGGGATTTTTTTTTTTTTTTCTTTGGGGGTGCTCCAAATAGACAATCACATCAACTGTGAAAAAAGGACAGTTTTATTTTTTCCTTCCCAATCTGTATACTCTCTTCTCTTGTCTTATTGCACTAGCTAGGACTTCCATCCTTTATAATACTTGTCATTCATTTCACTTATCCATATGCTATAATCACCAAATATATTCTTGTTATTATGACTTTGAATGAAGAGTTATTTATTATTAGTTCAATTATGTATAGGTAAAAAATGATTTTATTTTACCTTCATTTATTCCTTCTCTGATGCTTTTCCTTTCTTCATGTAGATTCAAGTTGTTGACTATATCAATCTTTTTCTTTCTGAAAATTTCTTTTAACATTTTTCAAGACAGATCCATTGACAACAGATTCCCATAGATTAATGTTTTTTCTCTGAGAAAGTCATTTTTGTTTTTGTTTTTTGTTTTTCTTCCATTTTGAAGGATAATTTTTTTTGGATACATAATCGCAAGTTGATGGGCTTTTTTCCTTTGTTTTCTGTTTTTGTTCAACATTTCAAATATTTTAGTCCTCTCTCTTTTTTGCTTGTATTGTTTCTGATGAGAAGTCTGATGTGACTCTTATCCTTGTTACTATATAGATTAGGTATTTGTCCCCCTCTGGCTTCTTTCAAGATTTTCTTTTTGTCTTTGGTTTCTGTAGTTTACATATGATATACCTAGTTGAAAATATTTTGATGTTTATCCTGCTTAGTGCTCTCTGAGCTTCTGGATCTATAGTTTGGTGTCTGTCACTAATTTTGAAAAAGTCTTAGCCATAATTACTTCATATTTTTTTTCCTTCCTTTCTTTCTTGTCCTGGAATTCATATTACATGTATCTTACACATTTTATAATTGTCTCAGACTTCTTGGAAATTTTGTTCTTTTTTTCTCATTCTTTTTTCTTTTTGCTTTTCATTTTGGGAGGAGGTTTCTACTAATATATCTTCAAGCTCACTGATTATTTCTTTGCTCTGTCTAGCCGACTGATGAGCCTCTCAAAGTCATCCTTCGTTTCTTTTACAATGAGTTTGATTTCTAGAATTTCATTTGTTTCTTTCTTAGGGTTTCTGTTTATCTCTTTACCGTAACCACCTGTTATTACATGCCATGTAGTTATTACATTAGAACTCTTAACATGTTAATCATTATTATTTGAAATTCCCTATCTGAAAGTTCCAAAACCTGCATGAGCAAAGATACTGAAAACAACTGGAACCCTGCAGAAATACAAATGATATTGTATTCTCAAAATATTGAAGTAAAAGGGAGAAACACTCAAAATTTATGGTCTTTGTGGTCATCTGGTGAGGTATCTCCAGCTTTGTCTTCCCCGGAAAAATTATTCCCTTCACTGATAAAATCACACTTTTCAGAAAGGTATAACAGGCAAAGGATAGGGGTTTAAACTGACCTATCATCATTCTTCAGTTTTGTAATTTGAAAAGTGGGCATATTGTATAAGGAGGTTATTTTAGTTATATTGAGAAGTTAATTCCCTAAGGTAAGAGTCATTTTATTCCAAAAGGAATTGTTGCATATAGTGAGAAGATTGGGCAACAAAGTCATTTTGTGTAAATCTTAGAAAAATGAGCTTTTCTTCTTTAAATAACTAAAAATGTGTTTTAGAAAGTGTTCATCATATACCAGGGTGCTTGTCATCCTTTGAGAGCAAATAAAAATTTTAACTTTTAAGAAAAGAGATGCACATCTCTTTAAATGAGCTTTAAAAGAACTATTCATTAAAAGCATGAAGTATATGGACTATTTATTACTAATATGTTTCAAGCCTAGTTTGTGCTGAAATATTTTTGGAGTAGCATAGTAGGCAAGAGTAAGAAAGAGTGACAACCTGAAAAAATATTCACATTCTTATTTTGGATAAAATGGCTATAGAGTGAGAAAGACAAATTACTTTTCCCTGGTTCTTCTTATGTAAAAAAATCAATCTTTATTCACTTTAATAATGCAACTAGATTGAAATTAAAACTACAAAGATAAAGTAGGTCTAAAATGTCTGAGTTTTTCTGAAATGATTTATGATTTTTTCTTATAGGATCTAAACAATAAATATTTTGGCATTTAGGCTTTAACATAATATTTCAGTAATATTCAAAGTGCTGCATACATCTAATATCGGAATTTCACTTAAATAATCAGAGCTGTATACAAGATATATTCAAAAGATATCCACAGAGGTAACATTTATAATAAAGAAAAATTGAAAGGAAATCAAATGGGCAACAATAAGGGATTGGTCATGAAAAATATGTTACATCCATATAGTACAATATGATACAATCATTATAAATCATGTTGTAGTACAATCTATATTGATATCTTTGAGGAAGGTGGACAACAATTTTGTTTTTGAAAGTCAGTCCCTCTTTGTCCCCAGGGAGTTTGGAAGGACTCATCAGATTCTATGATCTGATACTTTTCTAACAATCACAATCTTCCTAATAGATAGCCAAGCTCTATTAATCAACATTCATTCAGTATTTACTTATTGAGCACTTTCTCTGTGTTGTGATTATCTATACAATGAAGACACAGAGGTGAACAAAATAGACAAGCTTAAATTTTGACTTGACAGTGGACGGAGGGGCAGTAGGAGAAAAATGAAACTGATATTAAATATGCAAATAAAAACCACAGATCAATTTTAAATAATATTGTGTGCTATGAGAAAAAAAAAAAAGAAAAGGAAGAAATAGAAACACAGGAAGAGATAGGTGTTGATCAGAAGGGTTATTTAGAGAGGATGGTCAGTGAAGAGATACCTGAGTAGATATTTTAGCTGAGGACTGGTAAAGATCAGAGAAATAAGCATTCTAGATTATGTTTAGTCCAAGAGCCTTGAACCAAAAATGAGTTTGATATGTTCAAAGAACAAAACAAAAAGAAGGAATGTATGGCTTCTTCTTATGAACAGAAGGGAGAATACAGAAGATGAATTTGGAGTGGAAGCCTCTAGCTAAATAATGTAGAGCCTTGTAGAGTCAAAAATTAGAACAAAAATAGAGAAGAAAAAAACAGGGAAAAAGGTCTAAATCTGAGCAACTGGACAAGCAACTCAATCTCTATAACAGTCTACTGTTGATCTATGGTGGTGGAAAATGTTGGGACCAGTGGACCAGGAAATGAGCATTGCTTAGAAGCATGTTTGAGCAAGGAGACATATCCAAGAACCTAAATCCAGGGATGATTTACCAAGACAGTTTATATCATAGCTTAATGGGATTCTTCCCATTGCCTGAACACAGCAATTTTGCCTTCAAATCAACCTGATACAGCATGAACGGGACTCTTATTTTATCTGCCACGCTTTCATCTATCCATTCGCTGCATGAGGACCCAGCCCAACAAAAACTTAGGGAAAGAGTTCAAGTCCCAGTACCTTAAAGGCCAGCCTTTGTTTGCGTCACTATTCCCTAAACTGGGAAAGAGAGACACAAAATATCAAAAATATCTGTGCAAATGGGACATTATATATGCTTTTTTGTTTGGTGTTTCTTGTCCTAGGGTTTTCCAAGTTTTCTGGCATGACAATGTTCTATTTTAGTCATTAGAAATAAAAGCTGTTCAAAAAAATCAATGAATAAAAGGAAGCCTCTCTCCTTCCTTATCCTGGGTCAGTATTATATTTATAAAATACTGAAAACATTGTTATAATCAGCTACATCAAAGTGCTAAAACAGATGGGGATAGTGTAACAAACGGGATAAAGAATACCACAAACCAAAATTGCATATGCCAAACCCAAATTAATTTTGTTCTGAACCATATCATTTTAATCTGTGCTTCCTATTTCCTTAACTTGGACCCAAGTCTGGTTATCAGTAAAATGCCTTATTTTTTTTAAAGAGGTACTGGGGATTGAACCCAAGACCTCATACATGGGAAGCAGGCACTCAATCACTTGAGCTACATCCACTCCCCAACTGCTACTTTTTTAAAATTAAAAATGGATGACATTTTTATTTGAGGCCTCTCCTATAGTCTGTTCCTCCAAAGATTCTAAAGTTATTCAGAGACAACCAGACTATGCTGCTATGCATACAGTGATCAACAAAGCCATCAGATTTTATAAGACTCATCAGTTTGAGAATTTCGCTATATGGAGTCTACTAAAGTACAGGCACATTTCTCTCCCCTGCACTCAAGGGCTCCTCCAAATGACATCTCAAAGCTGGAATGCCACTGCAATGTAGCTAAATGAAGATTCCCCTAAGCATTTGCTTTTCAAGACATGAATTTCCAGGAACGTGATGCCTCCCACTGCCAACTAGGTACACTTATAAATAAAGAGAAATTTACCCTTGGATAAGAAATCATTTTTTTGCATATGTTTCTACATTTTAAAATTGAAGGTTCATCATTTGTTTAAAAACCTTATCCGTTTAAAAATTATTCAAAAATATGTTAAAGAGTTCAGGATATGCCTACTTTTGTAGTAATTACATTTTTTTTTTCTTTAAATGAGTTTAATGCAGTTGGCAACTGCCTGGTGGTCATTTTACTTATCTCCATTTGTCAATCTTCTGTATTCATGTTTACTTAGTTTAATTTTCCCCAAAAACCTTTGTTTTTTTAACAACAGGTATATTAAACTCCTTGAATATAAAAATAATTTTGTTCAGAGAAAATAAGTGCATCAAAACAAAACTTTAAAATATTTCTAAAGAAATGATTAAATAAAATTAATTATTGTTACCACGACCATGACAGATCAATGGCAAAAGACAAATAATAGCTATAACACCTACATACATTCATATATACATGGGAAAATAAATGTACACATATACACATGCATATGCATATATGCGTGTACATATACACATGTGTATGCATTTCATGTATATTACATATGCAACTGTGTTAATAACTTATGGACAAAATCTATTGCCCTTTAAAACACTGATGTAATGGGTAGGATTCAAATTCATTTTCTAGCTCAAACCAAAATTAGTATGATCATTGACCCAAGATTGTATCTTAATACCTGATGCTGAAATCTATGACAATAGTACATACTGGTCAGTTTTGTCTTTGATTTCCTATTCAAAAATATTTGCGAGGAGAAAGAGGAAGAATTAAAGGCAACAGAGCAAAGACTGAGAACTAACACAGTAAAAGAAGTCTCGTCCTTTCAATATGTGGTGCTAGACACTTCAGACCCATTGAAATCTTTTTGCCATATTAGAGTCCTCCAACTATTTCTTATTCAACAGAACATTAGCCTTTCACAAATTCCTGCAAAGTGAAAAAATGTCTTTAATATAGTGTGCATTGGAGGAATGGCCTTGAAAAACTGAAACTTTTTAACCTAAATGGTTTCTCATAAGAGTGAGATTAGTGATTTTTTTCCCAAGACAACCTGTATACCAGTAACTGGAGTAAAAGCATAGCAGCAAAAACATACCTAACTTCCCTTTCTTCTTGAAGCTTTGGAGAGTCTATGAAATTTTATGCATCTCTGAGAAGCAATTGCAACTCAAAAAGTATTTATGGAGCATTCACTGCATACATAAACCACATTACTGACATTTGTCTCTCCTTTTACAGCTCAAAATATGCTTTCATATACATAATATAATTTGACCCTTATAACAAATATACAGCTTTAAATAGTACCAGTAATTTCTTTAGGCCTGAAAATGTATTAAGAGAAAAAAATTGTATTTTCACACATCTATAACATGAATCTCTTACTACTTTCACTGAATGTCATGTCATTTACAAATAGAAGAGACTTACAAATGAAAGGAAAGGACAGTGAGTCTTAAATATTTTGAAGAGCTACAGTTTACAAGTCAGTCTATGGGGAGAGATAAGAATCCTGGCTGGGCTTCCATGCTCTCAAAGTTATCTGATTGCTATTTGGGTCCCCAAAACAAAACGAGATAGTGAGTAGGTGGGTAGAAAACATTTTTAAGCCTCTAACTTAAAAGAGATTCTTGTTAGCTGTCTTATTGGATAGTCTATTTTTTATAAATGTCCTATTGAAAAAGATTTGACAAAGAAGGCAACATATAGACAAGGGTTAAAGAGACAACAGGGAGCTATTTCTACTATCATAGATACAGTATAAGTCTGCTCATTGGAGAAAGAAAACATCCTCACCAATAACATGCAGATATATCTGTTTTATTTGTAAAACTGTACATCATGGGTGACTTTTTTTAAAGTTCTGCATGAGGAGTTCTGCTTCTGCTTAAGATGTAGAAAATTCTAAGAGATTATTGCTCCCACATTAACAATAAGTAAAAGCTGGAAAATATACAAAATCATAACTTTCTTGAGCACATGAGAGCAATGAAATTCCTAAACAAATAGTGGAGAATTGAAATCACACAGAGTATGTTCTCTCAGATTGGAAATAAATTAAGTTAGTAATCAATAGCACAGTTCTCAAAACACTTGGCTCATAACAGAAATAAAAGGGAAATTAGAATAAAAAATGTTTAATTGAATGAAAATGAAAGAACTTATCAAAAATTGTGGGATGCATTATATAGCAGTTCCTAGGGGAAAGTTTATGGCATTAAATGGTTATCATGGAAAAATGAATAGATGTCAAATTAATAATCAAAGATTCTACCTTATGAAACTAGAAAAAGAAGAGAAAATTCAATCTGAAGCAAGCAGAAAGAAGGAAATAAAGATAAGAATAGAAACCAACAAAATTGTATTAGGAAAAAACAATGATATAAGAAGCTGGTTCTTTGGGAAAAAAAAAACAATAAAATTGATAAACTCCTAGTCTTACTTAACAAAAAATTGCCAATATCAGGAATACAATACAATTATCACTTTCTGATCTCACAGACATTAAATTAATAATAAAGAAATAATAAGAGTGAAGTTATGTTAAATAATTTCAACAACTGAGCTGAAATGGAAAAATTCCTTGAATGACAAAACCATAACTCACTCAGGAGCAAATAAATAAAATGAATGTCCCCATAGTTAGTGAAGACAAGGAGAAAATGTATGCAAACACGTAGACGATAAAGTCTTGTTTCCCAAATATAGTAATCATTCTTGCAACTCAATTAATTATGACAAAAATACAATAAAATGGGCAGAAGATCTGAACATTTCGTGAAGATATAAATAGTAAATAAACATAAAGCTTTTCAACATCATTTGTCATTTTGGAGATGCAAAGCAAAATTGCAATATGATATCGCTACACATCTATTAGAATGGCTAAACTTATGTATTAAAAATGACAATTCCAAGGCCTGGTGAAGATTTGGAATGACTGGAACTTTCATCCATTGTTGGGATAAATGAAAAATGAGTCACTTTGGAAAACAGTTTGGTCATTTTTAAGTCACTCACCAAAAAATTCAGCAGACTTTCCAGATATTACTCAAGAGAAAAAACATATTTCTAGTCAAAAACTCATTTAGCATGCTTATATCAGCTTTATTCAAAATGACCCTAAACTAAAAACAATGTAAATATCTGACAAAGGTGAATGGATAAATTTTGATATATCCATACATTGAAATACTATTTCATCATAAAAAAGGAACAACCACCAATATATGCAATGACATAGATTATAATAGCTGAAACAAAATTAAAATTCCTTGGCCAAAAAAATCTTGGATTGAACAATATGAAACAGACATTTTCTTTGAGGATTCTATCAGAGACATTAATAGGTGCAATATGGATCTCCAAAAATGGACTATTATGTAATTATGTAGCATAAAGGTGGTATTTTAGATAATAGTTAGATTAAATGTCCTTTAAGGTTTTCCTCAAATGCCAAAACCCTTTAAATGTGAGTGTGTGTGTTTAAGGTATTCAAGATGGAAGATTGTGATTTATAGAGAAAAATCGTCATTAATGTGGATGCTTAACAGCAAAGATTTGTATTCATAGTGACAGGGAAAATATATTCTTTCTCTTGGATTCCTCATGATATCATGAAACTCAGTAAATACTGACTTATTGGAGTATGAAAAAAATTCCATCAATTCAGAAACAAATTCAACACTGAAACAAAATTGTATTGCAAGATTGTGTGGTAAAGAATGCAGTATACTTGCTTTCTTTCCAAAAATGTTTACTGTTTTATAAGCTGACTGTGCATTTTCATAGCCTACTATCTTACTTTGAAAACATGGAAATGAATCCGCTCAGCTTAGTATGAAGGGCGGGTTCGCTCAGGGAGGAAATGTCATTATTTCTTGCTCCTCCAATAGCTATGCTGGTAATAACACTCCCATAGTTGATACACTACTTTTGGAATCTCCAGGAGGCAGAGAAGTCTGAGCCGCAATAGAGATTGTTTTCTACTTCTATTATATAATCCAAGAAAACTTTTTTTAAAGCAACTTATTTATTAAATACTGATAAATTCTTTTTGATGCTCAGTATTTAATAACACTAAATTGAAGCAGGCAGTTAGAAAGAGGGCGCTCTTTCTTCTTTAGAATTTCTTCTAAAACTACCAGGGATTTTCTGGGATTGTTCAGAGTGAGCAAACACAACAATGGTGAATGCGTAAGCGTGCAAGACAAGTCACACCCCTGCATTTATGTATGCAACGGTTATTCCGGTCTTTGGATAAGGATGCCATTAATGAACCTTATTACATTTTAAATGTTACATGACTGCAGATCAATAAAGGTTAATATTGCCCCTGTTAATGAGATTCTAATCTAGTCAGTGCCATAAAATACTCCATGATTAATATAAGAAAGGACAGTGATAAACATGCTTGAAGGAGAATGAAAATATTTAAGAAATAAAATATTTAAGAAATAATAAACATAACTTATAAGAACCCAAACTAAAAATAATACCACTTTATATTTTCACTTGATGGTAGCACCTGGTCTAGCCTAAGTAACACTGTCCGTAAGTCTATCCAACTCTGTGTTTACTAATGCATTCATTTTAAAATTTTATTTGAGCACCTAGTACATGCCAGGCTTTTTCTAGGCTAAAGAGATAGAGCAGTGAATAAGACAAAGACCCTGTAATGATTCAATGCAAAATCAAAGCAAAACAAAATGTAGAAATATCTCTTCACTCTCTTCACCAATGAACTGACACATATTTCACCATGAAGTTAGGTTATTAATTTTAAGGGAAACTCCTAAATGGTCTTACATACATTAGGAAAATTATCCGAGCTCTATTGGTTCATCTCTGCAATGATCTACTAAGCACCAACTGTGCTTTAGGCAGAATGCTAGGTGGTGAGAGTACGATGAAGAATAAGACAAATAGAATCTAATGCAGAAATAGAACAACCAGAGATTATTTCAAAATATTGGTTCTGAGGGGAGGGAGAGGGAAAAATAGGTGTAATATGGGGCATTTTCAGGACATTGGAATTGTCCTGTATGACGTTGCAGTGACAGATACAGGCCATTATATATTTTGTCGTAACTTACAAAATTGTGCTGGACAGAGTGTAAACTATAATATAAACTATAATCCATGGTTAGTGGCAATGTTCTAATATGTGTTCATCAATTGTAACAAATGGACCACACTAATGAAGGATGTGGTCAATGTGAGAATGTGTGGGAGGTAGAGGGAGTTGGGCATATGGGAATCCCATAAAATTTTATGTAATATTTACGTAATCTAAAGTTTCTTTTAAATAAATAAATTTAAAAATATATTGGTGAGAAAATGGGTATATACATAGTGCTGTGAAGTCCAGGGGAAAGTTATAAAAATAGATCTACTTAAATATGAGGAATAAATCTATGTTTGCAGATGTGACAAAATACCTAGAAAAAATTTTAGAAGCTAATTTCCATAGTAGTACTACTTTAAGTTTACTATTACACAATGAATTTAAATACATATATGTACATGAATATACAATGCACATTTTAATTGTTTAATTATGAAAATTTTCAAAGATATATTAAACTGAAAGCTATACTACTCAGATTTAACAAATGTTAACATTTTCCTCAAGTGTTTTTAAAAGAAATTGAACATTATAGATATAGCTGCAGTCTATGCAATCCCCACTTCCTCTCCTACCAGTCCATACAAAGATAACTGCTATTCTGATGTTTTATGCTTTTATTACATATGTATGTTTCTATATGCAAGATACATCATCTTTTGGGGGACTTCAACTGCCCATAAAAATAGTTCACCATACAAGTATTTTGCAAATTAATTTTTCCACTTAAATTTATTCTTTTAATTGGAATATGTAAATATAGCTAATTAATAGTACCTATTGTACAGCATTCCATTGCCTGAAATTGCCAACACACAATTATCAATAACACACTTGCTGCAAAGAATTGGCAGCTACTATGGGAACTGGAGTCAAGAAAAGTTTGAAGGGAATGACCTATTAGAAAATAAGTGGAAGGAAAGTTCTAGCAGAAAGTGAAAAGTTGATGAAAGAACTAGAACAGATTCCTGAAGAAATCAATTTGAATAGGCAAGTTGGGATGGAATCTAATGCAAAGTTGGGGGATTTGTTTTAGACAGGAGCATAGATAATTTATCTATGATGTAGAATAATAGGATATAATCATCTGCATGCACAGATGATTATAAGTGGAAAAATATTTGCTGGGAATTTGCAGAGGTTACTTTTAGATTACTCCAATTTTCCAGAAAAGCAGGAAACAGGACTTTTACTTCCAAGAAAATGGAAGTGCTCTGCTTTCTTTGGTTAAGAACAACTAAAATCTTTGATCACTGTGTATAAAACATACATAAGGTGACTCTGAAAGGTAGGGACAAGAAATTGGCCAACTAGAATCCTCATCTATCAAAGGCTTTCAGTTGAAGAAGCCAACAACCCTGAAATGCACAACTAAAAAGAGCCACAACAAAAGCAGAGGCTATAACAATAGAACATACAGACATCAAAAGGATAATAAGAAAATACTACAAATGACTGTACACACATAAATTGGACAACTTAGATGAAATGAGCCAATTTCTGAAAAAATACAAACTACTACAACTCACCCAATATGAAATAGATAATTTGAATATGCCTATATCTATTGTATTAGTCAGCCAAAGGGGTGCTAATGTGAAATACCAAAAATGGGTTGGTCTTTATAAAGGGTATTTATTTGGGGTAGAAGTCCACAGATACCAGGCCATAAAGCATTAAGTTTCTTCTCTCACCACATTCCATTGCCACGTGTTAGAGCAAGACAGCTGCTGGCGTTTGCCAGGGTTCAGGCTTCTGGGGTTCCTC